>JAQFYR010000073.1:0-17656 GCA_034694985.1 Campodea silvestrii
ATATATTTTCTATTTCAACCGCCAAAACTTAAAAATAAAATCCTTATGCACTGTAACCAGAAACAAAAAGTGTTAAATGTCACTTAAGATTAATGTCCAAAATTAATTAAGGACAATTTATGAACAAAAAAATAAAAAAATACATACAACACAGGAAAACGAAAGAAACGAAACATGCTTTAAATTTCTCCACATTAAAAAATCAAGAAGAACTCAATCATGCAACAATAAACGAATTGCAACCCTCATAATTATAAAAGTGGTAAATGATTGCTTCCTTCTTTCCTCCTTTTTTCCTTTTTCTTCTATTTCTTCTGGTTATTTCCTAATGTTGTTCCAGAAGGAAGATTTTGGGTCAGGAGTGTTAGTAGAAAAACTAACGGCATCATCCTTAAGCCGACAAATCAGAGCAAAGGGATGACTCCCATATGTCATATAAACTATAACATACTCAAACTTACCAACTTCATTTGCATTTTTGCTATTCTACTAAAATCATGCTTGCTTTGCTTTGTGAGTGGTGATTAAGACTTGGAAGGAAGTGAAGAACAAATTGAAAAGTTTAATTCTTAAGGAAGCCGGAAAATTGGATACAATTGTTACTTTGGATTGATTTATTGTGTGTGATTTTTTAAGAATACGGTGAGTGGATTGAATTAGTGATTGTTTGGTAGAAAAATTGATTGATGGGTGTTGTTCAATCAAGCTTTGATAATAATGATTTTGTTGGTGATAGTGATTTTTTGTTGAAGTGCGGGGGTGTGCAAGGTGATTTATTTTATTGATATCGGATGCTTTGATTAATTTTATTTTATTCAATGTGTAAATTTACCGCATGTGATTTTTTATGTAGAAATTATTCTAATCATATGAAAAATAGTCACCGAATATTAGGATTCGTAATAAGTCTCTGATGATATCTTTTTCTTGAGATTTGTTGCTTATATTATAATACATGATCTCAAATTCGTACTTAAATATAATAGTAGTACAAATATCATATCTCGCTACATATTATCTTTTCAATAAAAAATTTAACTCATATATTTGTTGAAACGTTTACTGCATCATAAATAACATGTTTATATTCCAAATTTTTTTAATATATTTGCTCCTGATCTTTAAATAATTAGTCGTATAAGGTTCAGTTACACACTATTTTCATTGTTACTTTCTCAAATTTAAAATAAAATTTACTCATGTAAACATTTTTAACATCTCGGAGTAGTAGCACAGTAGATCATCATAGGAAGGTGGGCAAAGGTGCCTCCTGGAAAATTTTCAGATTGGGTCAAAAAACGTTTTTTCTATAAAAAAAAGATTAATTTAACTCCCCGAGTGGAGAGAGGGAGAAATTTTTTGTTTTTGTTATTATTACTATTACTATTATTATTTTGTGATTAAATGCATTATTTCATGTAAATTTTTACTGAAATTTGTAATATCTCACTTCTTTCTCATACTATCGTGTTAATATTTTTGCTCAAAACCAAAATCCAGGGGGGAAGTACCCGATTTGCCCTCCCCTGCCGGCACCCATGAAGTTGGGTTAAATCATAATAACTAATATGTGAATGTGCATATTTATCTGTTACGTGATCTAAAGAGTTTTGCTCCATTTCATCCAATTAAAAGTAAACATTGTGTATTCAAGCATTACATTATTTGTTGAATATATTTGAATAATCTCTTTTCTGGCATGAGTGGAACAAAATTGATGCCATACGAAAATCGTAACATAAATTGTTTTTGTTTGCTGTTATATGTTAATGTTGCTGCATGAAACACTAGTATTGTCGATAATCTTCCTGATCATTAGTTGTACAATATATCACGAGTCCAGGTTTCTAGTATTTTTTTTTTATTTGTTTGAATAACAATAACAATAATAATAATCTTACTATGAAAATAGTTAAATTATTGTACAATATTTTCTCAATAAATTTTACACATGTCTGTCTATTTATATAACGTTAGAAACTTCCTTATATTCCGAAATTTTATAGTTAAAACAGAAATAATAATATAATTATACAAATGTAAAGAATAATCATTAAAATAAGAACTCACACAAGAACCCCAAACGCAAGGAAAATCTATCGAAACTCCCCAGCAGTACAATATTTACGCATTGTCAGAATAATTAACAAAGATGTTTAATTGCATGACTCCATCGTAAGAAATATCAGTAATAGATATGTAGGAAAAGGGATGAGAGAATGCAATGGACCATAGATAACGAGAGGCAAAGTAGTTACGATTACATATTATCCGTATCATTCGCAAATCTAAAACTAATACAAAACTAAAACCAGACTTCCCCATGACATATCTAAATCAAAACCACAAATGATTTGAAATAACCTAGTATTCATAATCTCCGATAGAAAAAAATGTCCCACTCTTCGGTCTTTTTTCTTCCTCTGATCGGACAAGTGTGATGTTCCGCTCTCTTTGTCACAACAACAAGAAGTTCTCTTGTAAAAGATGCACATCTCACTATACTTTATCACTTCTTGTATCAAGGACATATTACTGACCCTTATTATTTCATGCAATACCGTGAAATCTCTATTCATTTAGTGAGGCCCATTTGCAGATGATGATTCGGGAATTAACATTATTATGATAATTGGATTATCATCATTAAGAAAGTTTTGTATACTGTCTTCCTTATTTGCAGAAGCTTCAGAGCATGCAGATTAGGTATATTAAAAGATGTAGTTATTGGAAGGAATTTGTGAAAGTAGTATCGTTTAGAGTACATTGAAATTAATTTTTAAGTGATTTATGTGTACATTTAAAAGTAGGAGTAGCGTGTGCTGGTTTCAGCAAAATGTAATTTAATTTCTGTTATGTTAGCAAAAATCTTCGGCATGTTGACTGCGAGTTGATTGATAGATACTATTCTGTAGGTATTCTAACAGTCACTTTTTTGTCGTCATATTGGACAGAAATATTTTCTTATTAGGTGTTTGCTGCAAATTTAATTAAGGTGAAGTAAATTTTCTTTCACTGGTTTTCGCTAGGTCGGAATGCAAAATTGTATTGTGAATTTCACTATTTTTTAACTGATTTATAGATAACTGATAAAACTCTTATCGTCATATCTCGTATGCAATGTTTTTAACAACAAGAAATCGAGAATATTCATATAGATAACTTATATCACTTCTTCCTTAGAATAGATCTTGTCAAGAAATAATGTTGGAACAATTATTTAATAACATTGTACATTAATAATGATCAAATGCCTAAAAATAATATTATTCAATGACTTGCTCTATCGTCTATCCGTTGGGTTCAAATTGAAACCTCAGCAGGTGTAGTAAGTGTCACTCGATTTACTACGTTGAATATTTGAAGTCCTTAAAAACGTAAAAGACCTTTGTAAGATTAACTAGAAAGATTATTTCAGTTTCCTTTACATCATTTTCCACTAAATTAACGCAACACACTGTTTGAAAACATCTGACTCATGTTCCATTAGGTCGGACTCAGATTATCCTAGAACTGTATATACAATTATACACATGGTTGAACTACATTTTGAATATGAGCACTGGCGATAAGAATAATTCTCTTCAGTATTATTACAGTTTTATATAATCAATTATTATAATCTATTCCAAATTTAATTATAATGTAAAACACCACAAAAAAGCTCATTTTTAGTAAACTTGAAACTTTTATTTTATGCTACAAGTAAATTAAATTAAATATTTTAATATCCACTGTTCGCGCTAGCCGAGAAGAAGTATCTGGTTCATCAAGCATATATTTAATCCGTTTTACTAAATTTCACCATTTTTATCTACGTATTTAAACAAGGATTTAATACCAATCTCCACCAATCTCCACCATTCATTTATTGATAATATTACCGAATTCGATCAGTTGACAGCATCTACTCCAGCCGAATCTGTCATATACGTTATCATAGTCAATTTTAAAATAATTTATCCAGAAAGAGCAATGTCTTTTTATGAGAATAATAGCAGCGAATAATATTTTTTATTATTAAATTACCAATATTTAATTTCAAAAGACTGAAGATATCTCGACATCAAAAAGAGACATTTCTTATAACCAATAATGTATTGTACATAGGAATTAAGAAACGTATAAGTTTTCTTTTATTATGGACAATAATTTAGAATATATAAATGCATTATTCATATATAAATGAAATCACAATTCTCAGTGAACTGGCACTGAAATTGATTGATAACTTTAATTTTGTGCACGAGGATGAATAAATCGTATATTGTGTAACTATATAATTATATTTGAGTGATTCCCACACATAATGGTAAAATATATCAGCAGATGAGCTTAGAAGTTGTGAGTATTACAGATTCAGAGAGCTTATTTTAACCATGTATCTGTATATTGTAGAGAAAAATACAGAATCCGAAAGCTTTTCTTAACCTGATATTGTTAAATCCAATATTCTTCTTGGCAAAAAAATTTTGACAGCAATTTCATCCGTATTTTTGTTTTATTATTTATTTTTGTAGCAAAATTATTACGCACAATTTTTAACGCTTTTTTTTATTTAGTTTACTTAACTCCCATAAAATAAAATATATAGTGATAGTTAAATCAAACATATCAGTGGCAATACGTGGAAATCATTTCAGAATGTGCAATATCTCAATTTTAAAATAAATCATCTTTCTCAAGCAACATTAAAGAATCTATATTTTCTTGTCGAATTGTAGATTAAAATTTAAATTCAAATATTATTTTCTATATAACATTTCAAGATTACAATGTTCCAAGATAAGTTCAGTGTAAGCACGCAAATACATCGTTGTATATTATGTTTTAGCAAATCTTCAAAATATAATAGACTTTATGTTTAATTTGATAATAATAACATATAAAATTGTTATTGTTCTGTTAATTCTAAATTTCTAATTAGCTTATCACTTTCTGTGAGGATCTTTAGTAATATTATAATTATGTTTAAGTACACTTTTCGAAAAATTCAACTGTAAGTGGGAATTAAACTTGATTTTGTGTACAGACAGCGCATGCAAACTATCCAAGCATCTCATTTTTTCATTTAAGTGTTTCAAATGTCAGATGCAGTCAAAAGTCTGGGTAAATTTTTGCAATTTTGATGGACAAATTGATTGAAAATTAATCTACTGTACATAAATTTCTCATTGCGTGGCTCAGTGATCCATTTCTTGATTGACGTTTATTTGGAAAATATTTCATTATTCCTGCGTGACACATGTTTAAAATGCAAGTAGAACTCTAAAACTTTATATTATAATATTTTGAATTTTCATATCAATCCTAATTTAGAGTGGTTTTATTTTTCTCTGTACACTGTATTTTCTTCTAACTTATTTAAACTGGATTCCGAAATCCGCTGAAGGCAAACCTCACAGCTGATCTAACATATTAAACTTTGATTCCGAAACCTGCAGTGTACAGATAATATTTTGAATTTTGTGTCCTACTCTCAAGTCTCAACAGACTTTTCAAGACGATCTGAAGTTCGGTCCAAATAACAAATATATTTCACTTCTGATAACAGATTCATAAAATTAAAAATAAGGCATTTATTATCATGTGTCAGAAGACTTAATTTTTTTGACATTTTGAATGTTTATCATACTCTTTAGGAGAATAATTTTTTTATTGAACTGAAATTCGCCTTGGGATAGAATTTAGTAAGTGGTTCTGTGAAAAATCTACTCGATATTAACCGGGTGCTTGAACTTAATGATCATTTAGTGTATTGACTCTGTTTTAAACTTGTTTTCACTTCACTTAAAATATCTGGCAGACAAACGTCGTACTATTTTTGTGGTGCTGCTTATGATTTTGTATAGTGAATATTACACCGTGCCTTAATAAAAAATAAAGTAATTGATAATAATTTATAATAAAATTTACTGCATTTCTCTGATACAGTTGAGGACACCGCTGAAATTGACAAACATATAAATTATATTTCGACATGATTTCATAGTAACAATAAATTCATTAATGAACTCGCAATACAGTTTGTTTCCAAAAGAAATTCAAGAGTACTATGCCATACTTACAGTATAGTGCAGCTTGCACCAGTTAAATCACCAGTCTCGGTAAAAAGGCATAAAACATTTATAAACACATATTGGTAAATTATGAAAACAAACTGATCATGGACAGAAGTATTACGAAAAATGAGTTTTAAGTGTTTATTTTAATACATTATTATTTAGACAGGTAAAATGAGATAAGACAAGTGCTGAACTGTTACAGAGTAATTTTGAGAATAGTAAATTATAAAAAGAAAATATCAACATACGGCAGCATTAAAAAAATAGTGATTACGTTACGGGAAAATTAATAAATATATCACAAGTACTCATTTAAAAAAAGTGTGATAGTTTAATTAATTTCGTATTTTTAATTTTCTGAATAAAAAGCATCAACTAAGAGTAGAGAGAAAAAAAGAGGAAAAGAGGAAAAGACGGATTTTCATTGTCACATTCTTCTAGGATGAGAATGCTTAACCTACTTACTTCCGTCACACTCTTGCACCTTGTTTGTCATCTAGTTGTGGCGGTCTACATATTTTATAACTTATGATATCTAATATATATTGTACGTATATTTCAAATGTAAACATGACTTCATTTTAAACATGCAAAATAATAATATATCCTTCAAAAATTGCAGCTAAGAATTTGGTAAGGCATTATGGAGTTGAAAGAAAGTGAAAATAAAAGATATTGTGTCGGATCTTGTATAGGTATAACGCGAACAGGAAATTTTATTATGTTGGTCGTTTTTTTTTTGCTACTCCTGGCATCATCAACCAAGTGTGAAATCTGCGCGCTCTTGACTGCCATATTACTAATGATCTTCTCGTGAAATCTGCATTTTTAGATCTATTGTCGTGAAGTATTAATTTGTTTGTCGTATTCTGCTTTAAAGAAAAGGAAAAAAGAAGAATATTCCACAATGAAACTATTTGGGGCAAAAAACGGTTTGTAGGATGATTGACAGATCTAGTTAGTGTTTCTCGGAAAGTAAAAGCAGACACTATATGTAGTTTAATTGCATTGGGTTTGAGAAGATTCACTCGAAAGAGGAACTTGATATAAAGAAGAAGAAAAACTTAACATAACATAGATTGGATAAATATATGAAGTTTCCAGAAACGATTGTCTAAATTCAAAATTAGTCAAATTTCTTGCATAAAGATAAGTAGGTGATATTATTGAACCGATCTCGTCTTCAGATACATAGATCTGTAGTTCTGTCCCGCGTGTACAATAAATGTGTTGGGAAATTTCAATCTCAAATTGTTCTTTACTTTATAGAGGAACCTATATCTAAATCATTGTCTCTAGTTTAACCGATCTTTTCCTAAATTATTATTAGCGCACGGCGGTAACTGGAGTGATATTCTTTTTTTTTTTTTTTAATAATAATAAAAGACCATAATGATGAGACCAAGAAAGCCTACGATTCGGCTGCTAAATCATGCATATTTCTCAACATCGAAGAAAAATGGCTGTATTCAACACGAACAGTTGGAAAATTCATATTACACTGTTGTGAGTGGAATATGTGTATAATATACTTCATAAACTTGGCAACTGATTGCGAAAAATCACCTTGGATATTTTAAAATCATAAATTCTGATGTAAACGCACTTATAAAGGGACTTTTTAATAATTAAATAAATAAACGAAAAAAATAATAACAATAAAAACCTACAAAATATAATACTGTACTACAGTATTGAAAGTTGTCAAATCACTTTCCAATGTGAACGTTTTCGTGTATTCGTAATTCAGCAAAGTTTCCTGTTTACTTGATATTCTTAATTAGTGCAATATATAAGTTGCAATAAAAGTAATTGTGATGGCACACGTAAATATTTTGAACTCGTTTTGCAGCAAGACTCCATGTTAGAAATCTAGGTTATATTGTACGTGTGAAGTGGTTTTTGTAAACTGACATATGCAATTAAAAGTTTTAGTCCATATTTTTTACGTGCGACTTTCGTAGTATTTTCTTCTTATTATTTTTATTAAATTAAAGAAGGTAATAATACAAGAACATTTGTTTACGCTCAATGGAAATCCATCGAAATAACTGAGCATTTCTGATCAGACAAAAATATTAGTAACAATTGTTATTACATAAATATTTAGGGTGGAAAAAGAATGCGATTAAAGAAATGGCAACTTTTAAAATATGAGGTGCTTAGTATACTTTGAGGGATTTTTTAAATTTATTTATTTATTTTATTTTTAAACAATTCCTGAAATAGCCTTTTCTTTTTTTTACATTATTAAAATAAAAATAAAAATATGTAACTTTACTCACAACAATATAAAATGTAACGTCCTTAAGCAGTTTTCCTAAACTTTTAAGTCGCATAAAAATAGTTATTTACAATTTATTAGTTTTTTCAAATATTCTTGATTCTGGTAGTAAATGAAAAAAGATTGCTAACATTACCTTTTACCTTCTCATATTTTCCATTCTTAGTTAATATTCTTATAATTATCTTGAAAAGGGTTAATGGGAACAACACTGTGAAATTGTAGATGCTGCTTTTTTAAGAAAAACAAACACAGAACTTTTAAAATTCGTTGATAAACAAATTTAATCACCAGAAATTTAGAAGGTGAACAATTCTTTATGTGAAATAATTATTACGTGCACCATGTGTTTCAACGATTGCTCTATGATACCATGTTTGACTCTGGTGTGACACGACAGGATCCCGGTTCGAATTCTGTTGGAGCCAAACATTTATATCACTATAGCTTTTATCGCTTATCAGTTTTGTCTGCATGCCTATATCATCATGTGAATTATACGATGTCTCAGTATTCGAAACACACGTTAAAATTTAAGTCCTCCATGTTCATCTTTCAGGCTGTTGTGGCATGGTTATTGCATTACCGACAAAATTAATACACAATTTTAAAGGGAAAAAATAATTGCTCTAATTTTTGTTTTAATTTTCCTCTGAATCATTTATTTCACTGGGATCTATTTTGTTTCATTATTTTGTATTACTTCAGTAACTTTTTCAAAGTCAGCCTCACCTAATTTGATTTTGAAAACATTATGACACCGAAAATTTTAAAAAATGAAACGTACACTGAACTATTATGCATAATCTATGGACCTAAAATACATTTGTCTACATAAAAGTTATCTGTCAAAGCCAGTATATTATTTATATGTACAATAAAAATGATGATTCACAATTATTAAATTGCTGCCATTGTGCAGTTTACTATAATTATGATCAATTGAATGCTTTGTCAATCATTTGCTATAACAGTAGTGTCAACTACAGTCTCATCATACTCTTACTGGTTTCTGATTACTACTACATATTTTAAATCTTCAAATATAGTAATAAAAATCATAAGCTAATTAATATATCATCACAGACAATATTTTCGTGTAAATTTCGCTTATATTATATTTTATGTTTCTGCGATAAAAACATTAACCAATTCCGTATTTTCCTTATTTCAGAAGGTGACTTGTCAACTTCTGTTGACAAAGTTACACAATGGTTTGGATCAGTCGAACAGGTCCTACTCTTCTTCTGCTAGTGCTTGGAACTTACGCTTTCGAAGAAACAGCTAAACTCCAGTTGAAAAATCCCCGTGATAAACCATTGACTGTAAAAGAAGCACCAAAATCCTACAGGGCAAAATCACAACATAATACTGCAATACTAGTGACACCACAGCAGCAGAAACGAGCAACAGTTCCATTATATCGACTTGATTGTCAAGGCTCATCATGTAGTAGAACCATTGGAGTACAAGAGGCAGCTCGAAGTGCGCTGAAGAATCGAAATGCTGCTGGCCAAAAGACCAAGGACTGGCAGATTCGTTGGAATCGTTATTTGAAGAATTTAGTTGCGTCTGGTAGTTTGAACGAGAAGAAGTTCTCTGCGAGATCCCTTGCTGGTGAAGATGGTCAAGACAATTCAACTAGTACAACCCAAGTTGCTGGAACTATATCTACTGACGAAGAAGGTGAATCTAAAATCATCAAGGATGTGGGTTTGGAAACATCAAATATTACAGTACAACTGGAAAATGCTAATTTAACTATTGTTGTGAATAACGATGCTGTAGGAAATAGTACTTACGATCCGTTCAAGTATCAAATTCCAGAAGGTGAAGATGGAAGAAAATGGCCAACGTCATATCTCAACGCATGGAATTCAGAAGATCCATACCAAGTAAACAGAAGACCGTCGTATTACCAACAGAATAAATACGGAAACAACAATAAAGGAGAATGGGTTACACTTGAACCAGTGCCGTACTCGTCTTCCAAAGTTTCCAAATGGGTACCCAAGTTCGACTACTACAATGACCGATTTGATACAGTGCAGAAACCATCGTATGAGAAACCATCGTATGAGAAACCATCGTATGACAGATTCAAAGACAGACCATTCAACAGACCAAATTACCAATGGTGGAACAAAGGTGAATACGGTCAGCAATCCCGTCCAACCCAACATTGGAATTATGATCAACAACCTTCAACTGGACTTTACGAATCAGCATCATCACAATTCTCAAGCTCGTGGAATAAGCGACCATTCAACAAAGGAACTGTAGATAAAGTGACGTCAGCCAATTATCCATCACAATGGGATAAGAAACCATCACCAAGTTGGGATAATCCTGTACCATCATATTCATCATGGAATAGTAATAAATATGGATCAACTGGCAGTAGTAGACCAGGATCTGGAGGATGGATGAACAAACCATCGTTTTATGATTCCTCAAGTAGACCAGATTGGGCAGCAAGACCAGAAACATCATGGGATTCAACTGCTTTATCAACACGTCCGTATGCTCAATGGGGTGTAAGTGATTCAAGACCTAGTGATTGGAATAACCGACCTTCATCAGGTGTCTCAACATTCTGGACCCGTCCTGATTACATCAGTCATGGTCATGGTCATGATGACTCACAACGTCCTGGGTATACACAAATCGAAACAGACGATGATGGAAAGAAATGGGTGTTGTTATCTAGAACATCTGGTATCAACACACAACCATCTCGGGTGTTTTCGGAGCGATCACTTGGTCCAAGCAAAACCAAAAATGTCGCGAAATCGCGAATCGGGTTCAATGATCGATCAATGTCAGCAAGAGCATCGGTTAAACTTACAGTTTTACCACAAATCGGTGTTGATGAAGCTGAAGATTTCCCAGTAGATATGCCATTACAAAGTGCCTCGCCTTGGAATGATAGACCCGGTTTTATTACACCTATTTCCAAACCTCCATATAATACCCTTCCATACCCAGGTTATACAACGAAACCTTCCAAATATCAAATCCTCACAACGGTATGCCGTGGCCACAGCAGTCAACCCAGTCTTTACCACCAGATTATTTTGAACGGTTAAATGCAACTTTACAAACCCTCAGACCAGTTAAAACGAAAAAGAAATTAAGTCAAGCAGTGAAGAATAAAAATAAAAAGAAACGACCATTTGACTTTAGTATTTTATCCACTTCTTTCCGTGAAAGAATGGGCTTGCCAAAAATCGAAGAAGAAACTAAAAAAGAGTAATCGTTAATTTTGTGACATTTTTGTTAATGTAGATTCTGGTGAAGTGATTGTAAATAATATTGTGTAGGATATATTTGGTTGCGATTATTTTATCTCAATCTGTAGATTTTTGTATGGGTGTAAGATGCAAGTTTGAAGTGCTACAATGGGATAGTGAATATTAATTTATCACTTAATTTAAAGACATTATTTTAGATCTCATTTTGATTGTTTATTGTTTATATGCCAGTGGATTTTACTACTTTATACAAATGTTTTAATAAATTATTTTGTTTTACCTGTTGTTTTTATCAATGAAAACATATTTTATATCGTATTATCAATATAAATTATGTATTCAAGAAGACATAAATTATGTGTTGAAAATACATTATTTCTACTGCCCAGTGCTTACACAATAATCTACTAAAGAATAGAGTAAGCAGCGAAATTTATTGTATTATATAAAAAAGATGATAGCCTCAAAATAATAATTAACGATAAGCTTTAGCTCACTACTTAAAATTCTTTGTGAAAAGACGAAAAACTCCATTTGCTGACGTTATTATTCATACACAGAACACCGTCTTCATAGATATAATAGCGACGTGTACTAAACAATATTCGGCACTTCACAAAATTCCTTAAACAAACTAACGACAGATACTTAAGTTCGATTAATTCTGCTGATTTTTGTTACCCTAATTTACATTGCATCCTTACAAATTGCTTTACAATAGTCAACGTCAGATAGTAATGCTATATAATGTTTTAGAACATAAAACTTCACTTTCAGTACTTTACTGACCAGTTCAGTTTGGTGCTATTAATTGCAATAATTAACAAAAAGAAAGCATACGACGATTTAAATATATGAAATTTCCTATATAAAATTTACTTTTAATACAATATAAATTCGATGGATAGATTAAGAATCACAGGCTTTTAGTAATCTTTTAAAACTTAAAAAAAATATAATGAGATTAAAAAAAACAGTCAATATTAATAACTAAAACTTCGAATAATCACAGTTTCTTAAAGAATAAAATTCAATTTTGAAGAACTACCTGTACCAATAAATTCTTACATATTGTTGCAAATCACGGCAAATTTAGAATTTTACATTAGTCTTATTATAATATCTAATTAAATCATAAACAAGGCCTCAGAAACTATATAGCGAATCACAAACAAATGAATAAACTATTTTTACTATGTAAATTTAGCATTAACAATTTACCATATAAAAATGCTAAACAATATAAAATAACAATAATTATACGGTTTAATGAAATGCCACTTTCAAAGAAGTAATAGCACATCGTTGAAAACTGTCAAAGGTTATAGGTAACTAATCTTTACCACCTCATCCAAACTTACTATGCTTTAGTTTCGCAGAAGCCGTGTTATTTAATTATAATGCCACATAAAATTAATGTAAGTGCGATATTTCCCGTATTGTAGTTTTCATTCCTGCGTGAAAATGATGGTTTATTATTGTGACTTATCCCATGGTCGCCGGCAAAATACTCCATGTAATGTGTTGCTAAAAATCAGCATTTTATATCTTGACAATATTTGAAGTGTAAAGAGGTCGAGTTTTGTTCACCTAGTATTGTTTTCATACGGATTAAAAACAACAATATCAAGAATAATATTTAGTATATCTCACTATCAGTTAGATGACACGCTTTTCCGGAGCACAATTCACTTATCGACGAATCGAAAATGAACTGAGGCTGTTATATTACGCGTCACTCGGGTAATTACCGAGAGTATAAGCCATGCCCTTCCTCAAGTGTGGAAAATTTACTCTTGTAGGCGTGATTTTTGAACCATCAAGTAGTAACTAAAGACATAGTTATTCTAGCTAATGGGATAACATCACGTAATTTATCCTAGAAACATATACTTTACTGCAAAAATAATGGACAGCAATCATAATTATATCAGTCAGAAACAAATGAAATTGGCTAACAAATATAGTATACAGTAAATACAAAAAAGAATCGGAACGAGCATGATTTATTTTTATTATCTGAAAAAGGTAAATGTGGAATAACTTCAAAATCCTCTGTCGAAATGTGGTGCAAATTGCGCATTCTACTGCCGCCTCCGAAGCTTTATAATCATAGTTATTAAAGCAATTCAGTAACAGTGATAATATTATGATTAATTATAAAATTTCATTGAAGTAAGTAAAATATAAAAGAAACTAATCAGGAGTTACTGTCTTGCGATTTCCCATCATTTTGAAGGTAGTACTTACAGATTTTCTTCTGACAGAATATTCCAGCAAGAGAACTGACTTTGACTACAAAGCTGTTTCCCATTTTAATCTCCATAAGAAATATTCCGTTTCAAAACGAAATCACTTTTTTTTTTCGTGTACTATAAGAACTCAACTCTTATGAATTCGTGGAACTCTTCTGAAATTTAATAAAATATAGCTGCAAATGTGATGTTCACTGGAATTTTTCAAATTTCTGAAATAATAATAATAAAAAAAGAAACCGTGCAACATGAAAATATTCATCTTTGTTATTCACTGTGTGACGCTAAATGATGACGACCTAAATTTGAGTTTAAATCTTTTCAGAAATTTGAAAATTTAAATGGATTTCATACATTAAAGACGGAATTCCAAGTTCAAGTTGAGGTACAAGCTACGAGCGAGTAAAATTTCAAGTTTGGGAGGAATTTCTAAAGTCGCCTGAAACTACCTCCAGTGTGTTTGTAGCCAACTTTCAACTGTGTAAACGGTTGCCTTTTATTCGATTCTATTGAGGTAAGCTTTAAAACTTTGTTATTAATACTTATGAGAGAATTCGAATATAATTTATGTCAAAATACTCACTCTCTGGAAGTTTCATTATTACAGATGTTGTTGAATTCAGAATTCAACAACAATAACTGTAATAATTTTGTAACTTTTGCTTGTCCAGTGAACAAGATATAATTTTGATATTATATCGAAAGCTTTGGAACTATTTTTCGTTTCATTTTGTGATGTTTTGAACTCCCTTCAAAATGGTAATTATTGATAAGCCTTTTTGAACACTAGCCTTATGAAGAAAAATTTAGAAAATTAAAGTTTTTTATGTTTTGTCATTAAAACCATTATTATTATTATTGTCTTATTTTTGTCACATACCTTATTCTGAACGTTGCAGCATAAAAATCACTAAATGGTACTTTCTAGATATGTATTTAAACATAAAAAAATTAAATGAAAAACTCCCTCCTCTACTTAATATTACCAGTACTATTTTAATTGCTGGCGATGTTTACGTCGTATATCAGAGCCCTGTCCACATCGTCAAATGAAAACAGTAAGTTTCGAAGTTGTAACAAAACTTTTTAAAATTACTGTTTCCCGTCTGATACGTAATCATAGCAGTAAGAACTCACAAATCATGCTGTTAGAACTTAGAATAACCGACAGTTCTATTTTAAAACCCTTTTAAAACTGTTACGGCGCCAAAGGAATGCTGACAAACAAAGAAAAGGACAATAGAAACAGTTAAAAAACTGTTTCCCAGAACTAAATGAACAGGGCTCAGATATAGATTAAAAAAAACTTCTTTACGATCTAAGATGATCTGAGCATCTATCTTGTCTGCACAAAATCATACAATCAAAATAAAAAATCGGTAGTAGGACTTGATACTTAAAAACATAAAAAGATATTAAAAATGTTTTCAATTTTCATAATATTCAATCGCTCGCGCATACATACACGATAAAATGATAAAATCTTAATTAAATTCTAAAAACAAAGTGGTATACATTCAGATATTTGTTCGAATCTTCGGAAACAACACTTATTTCAAGTTTTTAAACACTTCAAACTTTGTTATTTCTTATATACCGTAATTATTTCAGATAAAACCATGTTTTTTTTAGAACTCATTGAAAATCATTACGAATTTTACTCTGTCAGTAATAATAAACTAAAATATCTGAACATTATTGTAATTCCTTCCATCCATTAATTGAATAACACTTCTTACAAAGAATACAAAGAAATTGTTGATATGAACGAGGATTTAGGTGCAACCCACCTATAAGAGGCCTAGGGATGTACCAAATATTCGGTACTGGATATATTCGGCAGTAAAGACAACTTAATTTCCTTCACGAGGCACGTTTTGCTTGTCCAGTAAACAAGATATAATTCTGATACTATATCCAAAGAATTGGAAACTATATTTTGTTTCATTTAGTGGTGTTTTTAGTTTTGAGCTCTTTTAATGATGGTAATTGGGTAAATAGAACAGCTTAGTATTCGGTTGAATAGTAGCCTAATTTATTCTGTATTTGACCGAATAACAGCAAAACAGCAATATTCAGTGATCAATTTTAACACTACTATTTTCAATACAGGCTGCTGTCCCAGCATTACTAAATATAAATATTGGTAACTTTACGTTTTTCGACGGAGGAAGTAAATTCACATATGGTTCGGATTTGAAAAGCTTATCACACATTACATCAGAACGGGACGAAAAAAACCCATTGAGTTCAATGGGAGCTTCTGATCCACTCCGATCCGTTCCGACGTGATGTGCGAACTCCCAGCTCAATCAATGCACGGAATATTTTATCCACTTCCGTTCCGTTCCGATCCGTGCCGACGTAATGACTAAGAGTAACTACTAGAGTAACTACTTCTTGTCTCGTGATGTATTCGAAACAATCTGTAGATTGTTTCGAATACATCATGAGGCAAGAAGTAGTTAGCCTACTCTGAAAAGAATTAACCAAATAACCAGAGTCATATATAAATCTATTAGAACATAACTCACTTTTTCATGTATGAGAAAAATATTTTTGATATACGCCTACTATAATATTAATAACATAATATAACATTCAATTTTATTACACTTAGGTCTTTTCAATTTGCGTGTAATTTTTGAAACACCTGAATGTCATTTCTAGCATTGAATAAGTTATTGTAGTTTCAAATTATATTATATAATATGTTAAAGAATAGAAGTTTTCGGTATTATTCAATATTCAACTTAATATTTGAAGTATTCAGTGAGGAATATTCGGCATTTGGCAAATTTATTATTCGGTTTGATAGTTCCGGTGAAATCCCTGTTCGGCATATCCCTAGAGAGAACTCTTAATGGCTTTAGAGTAAATGAATTTTAAAATATTAAAATACTAACATTTTGTGCTGAAACAAGGATTCCCACCACTTAATTGAATTAAAAACGATTTGACGCTTCGTTTGTCAGAATATCGCACAAAAGTTTTCAAAGTAAAATGTTTAGAAGGAATCAAAAAACTACTTATAATAAAAATTAAAATTAAAAAAATATATTTTACAGAAATTTGATATAATGCTTCTGTACATCCCAGCAGCCTTGGTGTGATTTCCAAAACACACAATACTTTATAGAATTATTAACCTATAAACACAAACAAAATTAAAAAAAAAAAAAAAAAAAACGTGGAAAAATATTGCCATGACACAAATTAAAGAATCAAATATCAAAAGCACAAATGTCTTCCAGTATTAATTTCGAATAAAAAAAATCCTATACATCGAAAATAATAAACTAAAACTTCCCTCATGAAAACAAACGAATTTATCTATCCTTCCTTTCATCCTTCCTTCACCTAGCAACAGATTTACCGACAGATCCTTGCTTTTTCCCAACAACCCAGCATCACAGGTATTGAAACCAAACGTAATTAATAGTTTCCAAACTTCCAGATCTCTGTCTGTATATTCTACAGGTGAGGAAACATCTTTTGTTTCAATCCATTCCATCTCTCTTTTTCCTATTCGAATCATTCCTTCCCTCATTCTATCGAAAATCTAACTCTTTTCGAAAAGTTTTCCTTCTCTTTGTCTCAGTTTCTTTTTTTAAAGAAAGATATGAAATAAAAGGAGGGTGACGTACTAGATAAAACTTCCGACACAAAAGCATTTTCGGTTTTAATTTAGACAAGATAGTAAAAAGGAGTACTTGATGTGGAATCGTCTGACGAACCACAAAGATATTGTACAGAAACGGAAGATGTATATATAGGCTAAGTGAAAGGACTTTTCTC
>JAQFYR010000074.1:0-17648 GCA_034694985.1 Campodea silvestrii
TGAGACGCTCTGGTGGCGACTTGGGTCCCAAATCCGGTTTTGCTCAGAGTGGTCAGACCATCCCTCGCGCTGCGCGCAAGGCGACCCCGCTCCGCGGGGTCTGTTCTACCGACTCTGCTAAAACTATACGTTTCGAGTATAATAAAGTTAAGTCAGTCATCACCGATTATATTAATAAGGCAAGTACATCTGAAAATTCTAATAATTGAAAGTACTATCTTCGTTTATAGTTTTCTTCGCGATGAATACTCTATAGTATATAGAGTAATATAATTTGATAGTAGACAATTTAATTAGTTTAAATTTCGAAAATTTTGAAGCTCTGTAGTAAACAAAAACGGTTTACTGTAATTTATTTAAACCAAATCCCATATTCAATTTTGGTAGTGCAAAATGCAAAAGAAATGGAATATTTTATTGTTCCCACCGTGTAAACATTTAACATTACTAGCTTTAAAAAAATTAGCTGTACTTTGCTAATGATATTTACGTATGCACACAAGACACGCAAATATGATGTCCTACTTTAAAGTCTCGCATTTCATTTCATTGCAAGTTCCTTAATGGATTTATTTTTTTTGCCAATAAATCTGATTCTAATGTATTTCACGCCTCAGTTAAATATTCAGAAATTTTAAAATCATACAAATCTTTCAGTGTCTTATTGAAACACTTACATTTTAAAATAAGACTAGCATATAATGCTTTTACGCAAGTTTTAAATAACGGGAGAACGAAATTTATTGAAAAACTTTTACCAAGGACCACCAATTACGTACTAAAAGGGTATACATTTTATTATAATTTTATTGCTAGTGTTTTCATTTTAGAACTAGTAAATTTTCGTGCAGTCATATAGTAATGTTGTTAGAAAAGTCAGTCCCCTGCAAGGAGAGAAAGAAAATACCAGCCCGTATAAAAGGATTGCTCAACTTGAAGAGCGAAGAATACCTTATTTGAGTCTGGTGACGTCATACGTTCGAAGATGAAGTCGCCTAGGTCGCTACACCTTTAGTCTTGATAGTGTAACACGTCTACAATAGCAAGGAGTCCACCGTGAAGTGAAGTACGTAGCAACGTAGATGTGAATGAAAATATAATTTCATGTTTTCTTTTCAGTTTATTCTATTTAATATTATATATTTAATATTTTAAACGGATACAAATTTAGTTTAACCAATCTAGTATACTAAATTATTGCTAACAGTTACCCAGAACTTTCTTGTTAGATTTTAAAGATTATTGGTCAATTTAAAAGTGTAATGACTACGCTGTTTTATGATTCTGATATTCCTTATACTATTATTATTTAATATTGCTTAGATATTATTATCTTTATTAAAAATCTTTTTGCACTTATATTAAATTATTTACTTAACAACTGCGGTATTGTAAAAATTTCAATACTGGAATTTAGCCATTGAATGACATGACTCTTGTTAATTATTTACAAGACACCTCAATTATTAGTATAATTATTAAAATATTTAGAAGTACAGTAAATATTTTGATTTATTTCAAATTTCATTGATATTTCAGAATGCACTTTTTAAAAATTACGGTTTCGCTTAGAGTTTATATTTTTGATAGAAATAGTAACTAATGAATTTTATAAATATTTTCGATTGTGCAATGTTAGGATATTTTTGTTTTACTAATTTCAAATCTTTTACAGGTACAACTCCCGGTTAAAATTGAATCCTTTGAACTGTGTACGTCACAGCAGTAGATAATTCAAAGGATGAACGCTTAATTGCAATATTGTGTTAGCATGGTTAATATTACCCTAATTATTTACGTGATATGCAATTTCTACGCGTACTGACGTTGTTTAACCTCGAATTAATCATTTAAAAAAAATATATGGCAATAAGTTGCCCTGACATCATACCGTATATATTATAGAAATAATTATTAAATTCCGGATAAATTATAACGGCAAACGGTAAAGCGCATTAAAATTCCCAAAATGAAAGCAGTTATTTGATCACCCTATTAAAAGTGCACCCTACCGTATTACAAGATCGTAAGTCAGGAGGGCAGTCTCCTTACGCAAAGAGCCTTGGAGGTGAATGACACTTCCCCCTCCTTAATACCCGTATCCTCTTTCCCTCACTCAATCCAACTTAGCTTATTTAAATTCCTTGCCGAGCTTAAGGTAAGCATCCAATTGGAAACTAAATAAACAAGATTAGTAGTAGTTTTAACAAAATTATCAAACAATTTTCATATGTATTTGTAAAACATGATTTTTAACTGTAAAATAGTGTAATACGTAAAGTCTGTAAGTTGTAGTCTACTTTGTTTTAAGAAGTGCTAAGGTAACAGTGCTACATTAGTGCAATCAGAAATATATTACATGCTCAGACCTTGTGAGTGATAATCCTAATTAATCCATAAATATCCAAACACTAAGTGAAATACAGTGATCTTCAATACAGGCTCAATTTACAAATTCTAAATATTTCATTTGTAAACAGAACAATTATCTGCACTGAAGACAGTACACTTCTATTCATTAGTTACCACTCGCGACACGAACTACACTATATACCAATACGTTCCCGAAATATTCACTAACGTGTTTCATTATTTAATAGAACATTATAAGAACTAAATATCCACCATAAATACGATAACTAAATGCTCATTTCACCACGTCCAAAATTCCGTTCGCCATTGAAGAAGCTTAAATTGAAGTTGTAGGCTACACCTTTAACACAGATACAGCGGAAAAAGAAGAACACTGTGGTCCCTGGAGATGAATTTATTTTTCCTTTGAAAAGTTAAAACAATCCTGTGCGGTATATACGTTAACTTTTTCTCATCTTTTTTGTGGATCCCTAAAGCAATAGTTTTAGTAAATTACCAACAAAATGCAATGGACTGTTTGCTGAGTAATGCCAAAGTTTGATCTTACGTTACGTAAAGGCGGATTTCCATAACCAAGTGTAGTGTTTGTTTACAACGTGCGAGCGTAACTTCAAGCGGGTGAGTATTTTCACATTCATTCAAATTCTCTCATAAATAGTAATTTTAACCAAGTTTTAAAGCTTACCTCAAGAGAATGGGATAAAAGGAGCCTATTTTCACAGTTGAAAGTTGGTTACAGATACACTGGACATAGTTTCAGTCGATTTTTAAAATCCATCGCTAGCATGAAATTTCACTCGCTCGCAGCTTTTACTGCAACAAGCTGTTTTGGAAGTCCGCCTTAATAGACGATTTCCAGATCACGTGCATTCCGATCATAGGCGTTTCTTAGTGGTTCCGAACTTTAACGTTTATCCTGAACTAGCGGCAATGTGTGAAGCACCCTATCATTGCAGAACAATGTACATTACAGTAATGCTGCGGTGATATTTGGCGTGAGTTTTGCGACGAGATAACTTTTGTAAAACTGTTAGTTGCGATTTTTTTGTGCGAAATGGTTGATGGTAATTCTATAAATAAACTTTATTTTAAAGAACCTGTGGTAGACTGGTAGAGACTTATGAATGATAATTGTTGTTGCGGAATGAATGCCAGGGTACCGATACGTGTCCTTGGGAGCAACGGTATGAGTTACCTATATGCTACGATAAGTACTTTTAGTTGTTATGTGAACAGTATTCGAATGTTTCGTGTTTCCAGTGCGGATTTCGCTATACGAAAGTACGAGTTTTCGGTGCGTGCTGCGCGCTGTAAGTGCTTCATTCGTACATATAACAACACAAACATAATATATTCATTCACCAGTTATACAATATTGGATTTTATGGATAATACGAAGTCTAATCGATTTTATAGTATGGATTTTGTGCAATTATATTCGAAGTGTCCCTTCGTTTCTTTTCAAGTATTAATCTGAACTTTTGCAGGAATCACATTTTTAGTGGTCTCAAATTGGACATGAGTTATTGAAAACTTTATCTGTTCTTCGTCCGCTAATTATATGGTATTACAGTTTATTTCGCAGCGTTTTTTTATATGCCTACTTCTTACCAGATTAGTCATTCCATTTAGTGTATTTTCTTGCTGTAATTTTTATTAAGCAGTACAGTAAACGATTTATACAACTGAAAGTCGTTATAATCTTTAAGACATCTCATCAGTTTTATAATTTTTAATCATAATTATGCTCAATATGTTTATATTCTACAATTATCACTATAGTTTTTGATACTTCTATATAAAGAATATGTAGTTTATGGTTTTGTTAGATTACATTAATAATATTATTAGTTTTAGTATTTGGTATTTTAAATCAACTCCTCACTGTAGAGGTTATATTATTTTTTATTACTTTGTAATAAAAGTTTTGTCATATTTTAATTCTTTTTCTTTTCTTTTCATGTTATGCTGAGCAACTCAAGAACTCAACAGCAACTAAAGAAACGGAAGGGAAGTAGAGGGACGGCATAAATCATTGGTCGATTCATTCATAATCATAGTTGGAATGATTCTACTGCTATATATTTATATATAGTTGATTTGTGTTTAATGCTGTTTTCCTTTTTTCTTCCTATTTTATAGTTGTTGTCTACATCTTTTGAAAATATTGAACTTGTTTAAATATTGTCTTTCTGTTTCACAATTAATTTCTCACATTACAATTACTTAACTTTTAAGATATAATCAGCAAATAGGGGTACTTTCTTTTTACGAATCTAAACTTTTTTCAATTTTTCTTTTTCAAATCTTTATTTGATCATACACCAGGTCTATGATCAACTTTCGATTTTACAAAGATCTATGAGTAGGGTATTTGTGTTGCTTTTATTTTCATATTCAATCTCGCATTCAAAAAGGTACATAAAATATTATTATTCTCTTAACAAATTATTATTAGTTGATTTCAAATACTGCTAAATTCACCTTTTGTCCTCTGTTAACATTTTAATTGCTTGTAACAATTCACACCAATCAATTACCCCTTTTTCTTCCGAGCAATTTTCTCCCATTTTACCAATTACTACATATTGTTCATAGAGACGAAAATCACATTATTTTATGTGAAGAAATATTTTATTTCATTGCTAATATTTGACCTCTCCCGGGATTTCCAATACACTTAATTACCCTTTAATGATCGCAATTTTGAGATAATTGTCTCTGGAACTGTCAATCAGTACCAAAAGTCTTTGTTCAATTCTTACCCAAAATCATATAAAAACCCCCTCTTGCGCTACATTATTATCAGTTGCTTGCCATAACGTCTTCACGTTATCCAAAGCTCTGATACCACTCCAACTTTTACTCTTTTCAAGCCATCAAATATGTAAGTAGAAATTCTGTTTCTTTTCGTAATTTTAGCTGGGGTTCTTTATTTTTAAGATAGAGAATCTTTATGATTCTCTAAATATTCTTAGAATACTTTTAGGATTGAAAATCTTTATGGTTTTCTAAATATTATTAGGATTCAGGATGGAAAGTCTATACGATTTTCTAAATAATTTTAAGATATTATAATTGAAAGTCTATATGATTTTCTTAATATTCGTAGATATATTCTAATAGAAAGTCTATATGATTTTCTCAATATTCGAATAAGATTTACTCGTACTTTTATTATTTCGTTTTTAGATAGCTAGGATGCATATATTTTATATATCACCCTTATTACTCCGTCGTATTTTATCTACGCTCGTATTTGCTGATTATATTGTATTATGAAATTTCTATGTGTTGCCTTTATTACAGGTTTATTATAAGGGTCTTCGATTTATTCTATTTAAGAAAAACCACTAGTAAATATTGTAAACTATATTACACTGTTTAATAAATAGTTAGTTATATTTTTATATCTACGAAACTTGTATTATTTATTATTACGAATTATCATCCGCTGAATTAAAAAGGAGTTAAGATTACCTCAGGACGAACACATTATCAAGAAGTAGAATCTCTCATTATGTTACATGTACAAACTCCTAGTAAACTGAACTAAATGTTATTCACTTTTCTTATTCGATTATTTCATAAATAATCGTAATTAAAGTTAACTACCAATATAAATGGGCGCTCATGAACTGCCACTCGTATGTTCTAACTGTTCACTGATTTCCCAGTTATCACGTCCTTCATGTCATTTCGCGGGATGATTTCCGGATATTTACGTATTATTTTTGAAATAATATTACGATTACTATTCTTTCACTTATTTATATATGTTTCTCGTATTATTATAGGATCTTAAAACCTATACTAACACGTCCAATCGTGAACAAAATAGACTAACGAAAACGTTGATCACTAATTTTTATAAAATTATTGTCAACACACTTATAATAATTTATAAGAATAAGGGGGACCGTACGTGAGTGATGAAGATATTTTGCAATCTTTTTAATACTTTGTTTTTACTAAGATGTTCGTATTTAAAAGAAACTCAATAATGAACATATTGTTAGGAGTATTGGCGATATTGTGCGGCTACTACCCGGTTCCTTCAGAGCTGCGTAGGGTATGCTATAATAAAATAATTTTAAATAATGGGACTAGGTCCACAATTATTTTCACTATAAAAACACAACCAAAGCAAAACCTTCTCAACACCAGTTTAGATATTCCATTACAAATGACAAGCAGACCATTTAATGTACATATAATGGCCAACAATATGCGACGTTAGGAATGTAAAAAGAGATAAAGTAATTCTCATTGTGTTGTAAACTCCACTAAATACTAACCACGCAAAAGAATTACGATTCTATCAACTCGTTTTTATTGTAAATTGTGTCAACCGTTTCCATAATGGATAAGATCACTCAGGCTATCGATAAAATGATAGGAAATAGCGTATTACTAACCGTTGTAGTAGATAATTATAAAATGTGTAGGATTAAAAACGAGGATACCATTATAATTTTCTATGTCCGATATAATGCCTCTTCGCGTCTCGTATTCCGAAAATTTAAAACCACAGTGGCGATTCCAAGCGCTAAATGTTTAAACGAGGTTTTATGGAAAGGTTGGGAAAATGAAGAACAGCCGATATTCATTAATAATTTTTCTTATGAACGATATAGTTTCAAACACTCTTATAAGGAAGAAGAAATCATTAGTTTAAGTAACTCGTACGTCGATAGAGTGATATCTATAGATGTACCACTTCCAATTTTGGCGGAATTATATGATAATTTCACTAAATAATGAAAATCTCAAAATAAAAAATAAATAAAAATAATACGTGAAATTGTTTTTGTCTTACTGTTAAATATAAGTTAATAAAATTGTTAAAATTCTATGTTAAAAAGCGCGTAAATTAATCAGCATTTAAAATAATACCATATGAAAACTCTTAAAATTAATTATGTTAGAAAATTCGTTTAGAACTATGCTTTACAAGTTACAACTAACTGATATTGTGGGAACCAATCCACGCAAATAAATAACTACATAAGAATGAAATGATCTACCATAAAATATTAAGTACTACCATGAGCAATGCTATTTTTATATTTTATTTTCACATTTATATAAATGCTTACTTTCACTTGACACTTTAACGCGAATAAATAAATCCTATTTATTCTGTTATTCATGTAATCCACCGGAATCTGATTTAAATTTAAAGGTAATTTGCAGGCCCATAAGATTTTCGTAAGCGCGGAAAAAAATGCGATATTTTGAACAAACTGCAGGAAACTGTTTATCAGATACGGTAACATCTGGAAACCAAAAATTATGTGGGTTGAAAGCGCGATAAAAAGCGAAATTCTCTAAAACATTGAAATTTTATATACACGCGAAACTTTCAGCGAAATGTCTAAAATTCGAAGATAAATTAATATCTAGACAGCCAAACACGCGAAAATACTGGAAAATGAACATAATTGTAATAATAAAATGTGAAAATGCTAGAAAAATGGCGTAATTTTTGTAATAAAAGGTTAGATATTAAAACAAAATTAAAATTTTGTCACAGTGATTTCGCTTCTACGTATTTACAATATTTACCTCAACTGAAGTGGCAACATATTTGTTGTACATATTTAATTTGTGTGCAATTTTATGTAAATGCTATAAAAATGCTAAATTATCAAACACTAATGCGAATTTTGTTGTTTATAAGCACGAAAATTTTATAGCTCAGTAATATAATATACATTACATACTTTTAATCAATAAACCAAAAGCATTATACTGACGTCTGTAACAAGTCGTCTAATTTGAAGTATATAAAAATATATATAATTTATGTATAAAAAGTTGCAAATACGCCTGAGTATTATACCAAACTGAGTGTCGTATATAATTATTTTTTGTATATCCCAAAATAGTAATTGTAACCGAACCGTAATTAAATTTCGGTTTCATTCCCTGTTTCTGACGAATGGATTAACTGGCCGAAGGCTCGTTCCTCAGTTGGTTTGAGATGAGAGTTATTGGGGAGAACTTAACCGAAGGCTCGTTCTTCTCAGAATATGCTGGTGTGGTGCGAGTGAGAGTTTTTATACATTTTTCCTTAAGCTGGGGATCAATGGGCAGGCGAGGATTCAGGGCTGCGACTGTCCCTTTTTTGTATTTCGGGGCATCCGGATGGACGGTGTAGCTTGTCCCTTTTGAAGTGACGTGGGCTTCGGAGGAGTGGTACATAACCCCCTTGACGAAACCGGAACGTCCCGGTCCAAGATACGCCTGACTTCATCCAAGGTCAGTTGAAATCGACGAAGGAACCTTGGGTCATGGACATCTTCAGCTGGGTCTTCCCAATGTTTTCGGAGGCAGTGTACCATTCCCTTGAGTTGACCAGGTAGGTATATTCTGTAAAACTCTTCTTGGTCTATAGCGGGCATTGGTAGTTTGAGATTGTGGGCCACTTGAAGAGGTGACACATAACGAGAGCGCCTTTTGGCAGTATCCCACCTTTTATACGACAACTGGAGGGTTTTTGCAGCTGTCTCCGGAGAATCCATGTTGCGGGCAATGATGAGTGTAAAAACGAGTTTAAGATAACTATCTACATCTTTTATACAACAGTATTGTTATAATTAGAACGTTGATCCTTGATTCTTTCCACGTATTACTATATTACTGGTGTCGATTAGTTCAAAGTTAAATTAAGTCATACCTTTCCCTTTTTTAACGTGTTTAATGATTCTGAAATACTTCTTGAACCACTTTCGTACGTGATAAATTATGTCTAAAATTTCCTGTTTCATGAATATTTTTATTCTCGTGTTGTATTATGGTGATCAGTGTCTTTTTAAAAATAAACTATTTCATTGGGGCATGAACCAAAGACATGCCTCTCAAGGTTTGCATAATACAGCTTTTTTGGAGTTTATATGCATCCCGTACATACATCCCAAGTATTACCTTAGATTGAGCACCATTCCTTCTTTTAAGTTGATCTATCTCGTTATCCTTTACGACAATGACGTTTCTCATTTCATTCATTAATAAAACCTTATCAACTTTTCACGTTTCTATTTCTTTTTCATAATCAGAGATTTTGTACTTTAAAGGCACGATCACGTCTAAAAGACTACCACGAAGTCCATATTTTTCCAATTTGTGCAAGAGAAAGCATGGTCAACAGTATCAAAAGCTTTTGAGAAGTCAGTGTATATTACGTCAACAGGTTTCGAAAGGTTGTGAGGTTCTCAGAAATGTACGAACAGGTTAAGCAACCCGGAAAAAGTGCAGGTTGAGCAAGCCGGAAAAAGGCTATTTTTATGTTTTATAACCCACAAAAGAGGAAGTAGTATAAAAATCTGATGCGGGTTAGTATATTTGTTATATGAAACTATGATTTACGATCTTCCGGTATAGCATAAATACGGGCGGGGGAGTGTTGAAATGCAGCCAAGGACCCATACATTTCAATAAACTTTTGCTCTAGTGGATCGGTCATTCCTAAAAGAAGGATGATAATGAAAGTTTAACCAAATAAGAACATAATAGAATTTCAACAAAATATTATTGTAACGGAGCAAAATAAAGTATAGTAAAGCCACCTAAAAATGCAAAAGATAACCGACCTGCATTGTATATGTTTAGAACCATTTACTGTGAAACAACGTCAGTAAATTTCAGTAACATATTCGAACTATATAATTTAAAAAAAAAATGCCATTAAAATTATAAATAAAAACACCCAAGAATAAACTCTACGTTAGCATTTTTCTTTTGGATTTGCATGCCATAGCTTGTACCGTTATTTATCTATTTTTGCAACTGCATGACTTGGTGATTATACATCCAATACAGGTAGGTCCGCCTTAAGATTGGGGCAAGAAGACTGCAGCCCTACCTTGATGGGTGCTTGCGTCCATCCACTGTATCGTGAAAATATTTCAATATATTCTTACCAATTACGATTCTAATACCGGTAGTAATAATTAGTGAATAAGAATATTAATTAAGTTAAAAATAGAATAGACTATATTGTTTTACCATAATTAACCTCAATATTAGAGCAACGTGTACAATATCATAGAAGTTTAGAAAAAGTTAATGCGTTGGAACAGTGATAACTGCTTATTAACATATAATAAAATATCTTAAGACAATTTCAATATTTTTCTTGACAATGGCTTAACTTGGAATTTTCTGCGATCACATTAGTCTGTTACATATTGTTAATGTTTTTAATGCATTTACTAGATACTTGTTTACACGTTGTAGCGAGCGGCTAGCTGGAAAGCTAAATATTATATTTATTTTAATTCTCCTGTAAATTATAATACTTAAATATTCAATATATTAATGATTATGAAGCGCCGATGTTTATAGTTTTTTTTTTATGCTGAAGGGACACATTTTCATGCCACATTAATATTTTAGATGACAGATCACCAATATACTTTTTGATGATAGATATGAATTGCTAATATGCTTTAGAGATTTTATAATACTTTTTGATTATAGATCTGCATTATTGTCGGTTCAATACATTTTGTTCAACTTTTTCAATTTTTTTACGTAATTTGGACAAACCTTTTCTTATATTTTAAAACATATGTAGTCTATAATTAATCAATAATAGGATTTATATCTCTTGGAAAGCATGAATGCATGTCTATAACTTACATAATTTGTGAATTTTTATTTAGAATTATCAAAGTAAATAACAGGAACAAAGTGGCTTGAGTGTTATTCCAATGGAAACTTTGCGCCTCATCTTGTAAAAGGAGGGAATAGTTCTCGGGGAAATCACACACAATTAAATATTCATTATCGCTAAGATTGGCTGGCCTATCAGCAAAATAATTATATAGATTGTTGTTTTGCTATAAATGAGTAATGTAAGATCACTGTTAATTTTTCACTAAGAATGTCTACAAAATCATCTACGTTGCGCACTACTGTTTCCATTGTGCAATTGATACACATTAAAATTATTTAGAGTCTTCCATATGAAAATAACTTAATTTTCACCCTCTTGTGTAATTACATAGTTTTCAAACAAAATTGCAACCCTCAACCCAATATAATCGGTAAACAATTATAATATTTAAGTGGGAAATTCATATACTTACATTATTTAAAATTTCATAGGTGATATCTCTGCCATCGTCCATCACATATTAAGCGAAATGAACTTTCTAATATCAAACATTCAACAAAACCTTGTGATCCCGATAACCACAGAGTTAAGATTCAAAACTCGAACCCAAAAGAACATTATTACTATATTGTTAATCGTGATAACAGGAACTTCCGTGCTCCGTAAGCTGAACCTATTCTGAATTTTCTGCTCGTAACTCCCCTAAAATAGGAATGTCAATTATTTTGTTCTTCCGCGCCATGGTAGCTAGTCTTTTACAGTCTTCAGAATACCTATCTTTAAGTAATCCTGATATCAATCACATTTGCAGGGATTTTTATTTTTCTGAAACAGTAGACAAATCAGGATTTTCAATGTTATTAAATATGCATGATTGTTACTTTCAGTAATTTGTGAAGAACCTGAATTTACTTTTCTTTGTTTGCTATTAGTTTTCGATTATCTGCATTACCATTCTGTTGTCTTATTCCACCAAAGAAATTATCCATATTGTCCTAATAAACTTTAGCAAGTTATTTGTACAATCTTTTCACTTATTATTCAAAAAAATTCTCGGATATCAGAATATTTGCAGCTTTGGCACATCCTGCAGTTCCTGAATTATTCGAGAAGCTACAACAATAATGTCCTTTTCTGACTTTCATTTCTAAAATAACTATTATAGTACGCAAATGATAAAATAAGTAACTTGAAACGAAATCAAGTGACACTCAATATCCTAGGAAGAAGACGAGACAGCGTTGTGATCATACATTACCGCTTGGTGGCAGCACCGTGCTATTTGCCACAGGAAAAAATAGAAGTTGGATAGGGCTGCTGTTACCACCTTTTTGATATGTGTTTTGATAACGATTTTGTCTCCCATCATGCATCTGGTGGTTATTCACCTGTGGAGTGATAGCAACGCGAGGTGTCCTTGCTGGCCCCTGCAATTTTCGACAAATATTGGCAAAGTGCCCTTGTTCACTACAATGGTAACTGCGATAATTAGGCCTATCGTTACCCCGTGCTGGCGTATCTTGCCCTACATACACAGCTGAAGGTCTGTTCCCTCTGAATCTCGGAACTTGCGACACAGTGTGAATGGGTGGCATGATTCTACCTCTGAACCCTGTGTTTGGTGTTTTAAAACCATAACCGGATTGATTTCTATTGGTAAATAACTGCCTAGACGGTCCTGGCTGTCTGAGACTAAAGTTATTACCGGAGTACCATTTGCCAAATGTTTTTCCCTGAAACGGACTTGCAAAAAGATTCCGAGGTGTATCTGAATTTACTATATTATTCTTATTACTTGGAGTGGTTTGTGATAAAACCTGATCCAATTTCTTTAGAATTTCAGATGAATTAACACTCTGAATTGCTGTTAGAAGGGTAAATTTGTTCAGCTCTTTCAATGAGTAAACTCTTTGCTCTCAGTTCGGCAACAGTAGGAATATTCAAAGGCATCAATTTTCCTCTATACATAGGCAATAGACCATGCAATAAGTGATTCTTTTTATCCTCCTCTAACATTCCTTCCGCGTATTTATGACAAAGTAAAAGTTTATCGTAGATATATGTTGAAATTTCCTTGTTAGGAGTTAAGTCTGTTATCATGCGTTGGCAAAAGGCCGTCCATTTGTCCGCTGGCTCCGCATCTGCTACGTATGGCAGATTTGTTTCTATAAATTTATACCAACGTTTCGCTCTGCCTTTTAAAAATAAAGAAATGAGATCCAAATTTTGCTGTGGTGTCCAATTATTTATGTTAGAAATGCGTGTGTACTGATCCAAGTATTCTTTAGGTTTTTCACCATCCTCTCCACTAAATATTTCTGGTGAAAAATTAAACATTGTGTGATTTATATTATTTCCGGTTCAGCAACGTTTTCGCGTTCTTCTTCAGATTGTTAAGATTCTACTTCTGATTCCGAGTTTTCTTCGTTAGCCTGAATATTGCCAGGATTTATAACATTTACAATTTGTACACCGCCTTGTGCTAGAACACCATCTGGATCTACAATATTTATTACTGGTAAGTGATTTAAAAGCTGTTGTGAATTTCCTCTTGTCTGCGAACTTCATTTATAAGCTGCACGTTTCTCCCTTGATAACGGTCTTGGATCATTTAATCTTATACGTTCGGCTGCCTTCGCCTTTTTACTCATTAAAAGTCATGAAAAAAATAATTTTTTGAATCCGTAAAAAGCAATACATGTGTACGTTAAAATGTCGGTCCTACCTTTCCTAAGTATTTCACAGAATGTCCTGAATTTTTGAAAAACATTTTATTACAAAAAATATCCCGAACAAGATTCCGAAATTTCTGTAAACTGAGGAATATTGAAGACGAGTTCCCCAAATTTTTAAGAGCTTTGCAATGACTATTAAATATGGCTCAGTAATGTTTAATAATTAAAGATGTTGCAAGCCTTATTTGTTTGTTTTCCAGTTTCAATGAGAGGTTAAAAATATTTCGAAGCTTTGTTTTAAAACTTCAAACATCTTTACTAAACTAATATTTATTCAATTAAAGAAAACACTATTAGTGTCTATTCTAAGTTTAACTACATACTACACTTACTTTTGTGTATCAGAGAGAGATGTTTTACCCAGCAGAATTTCTCCTAGACTGCATATCCACAGAGAAAACTATACCCTTTTTACAGTACTGAATTTACTCTATCTGTCAGCCTTCAGAGAATAATTACCCAGTCCAACCCACTGGTTTCAAGGTCCCCACCTGACAGGGTGTAGTAAATGAGCATGTTGAAAAAACCCACTAGTTCCCTGTCTGGCTGAGTATATTTTAATACTGTCAAAGTCAAGGCTAAGTTAAAATACTATGAAACTGAATATATGAAACTTAATAATTTTGTGTGGAGGAAATTCAATACAATTCACATACAATATAATTATATATATATGACACATTTCATATTGAAATCGGAAACACTAACAGCAATGCTGACCTTAAACTTGAACAGAGCCTCCCTCTTTAAAATCTCCCGTATTTGGGTTGTTCTATATGAGTTTGGCTTCCTCAGCTTCCCAATTAGTGTCACACATTCTTCTAATCCATCAGCATCGATGTGAATGGCACCTTGGTCCATTCGGGTATATGGTACAGTCTTATACTGCCCATTTGTAGCCTCAGCTGAAAATGTAATACCGTAAGTCATGTGTGCAGAACTTAATATCATTAGGCTATGATGTACGTGATTATATAACCCTTGGAAATCAACATCTCATATTCAAATCACACCTGTTTGAATACTTTGATCATTTAGTTACTGAAAAAGGTACTTTACCCATTTTGTAAGCAAGCATCAAATGAGATATGCAGAATATTGCACGTAATTACAAAACAAACTTACTGGTAACTTGTAATAAGAAAAACAAATTCTAAAGGTCAAATAGTGCCTAAAAAGAGAAAATTTGCAACATGTACCTGGCCAATCAATACATATGTCATTATAGTCTTTTCTTATTGTATAGTACATAACAAAAGACAATAATTTGGCTTTTATTATTGGGTAATTCAGTAATAATTTTAAGAAACCTAGTTACATTGAATAAATAAAAAAAATTGCCATTTGGATTAGTGGTCAGAGGGTACCCAGGTAGTTTCATGGACCCGGGTCCAAAAACTCAAGAGCTGTGTACCCGAGAATCTTTTAGCTTAATAATTTCATTGCGAATAAGTATTTTCATGGCATATTTGGTATCATTTTGAAACTTGTGAAAAGATAAGTCGATCATCTCAACCTCTCTTATGAATCTTGCAATGAAACAACAAATCATGGGCCGAAATTGAAAATAGTTAGTCACATTACATGAGTTTCATTTGTTCCACAGTATAATATAAGTCTTCTATATAATTATTATGGTCTAATAATGAAACTGTTGTTCATACTTTCTTGATTATTCTCATCTCGATCTCGCTCAAAAATATCTTTTGTAGGCGATAACTATGGAACTAATATCCAATCATAATGAAACAAAAAGTATTTCAAAGACAAGAAACGACCAAGCAAAATGATCAAATAAATTAAATTGAGATTTTCGTGTTTTAATACATTAAAAATTTTCCGTAGTGTTTTTAACACTTCAAATTTGGATACACGAGCCCAAAAAATCACTACACATATGACCACTAATTTGGAATTGAAGCAAAAAAACATATTCTCGGACAACTAGTATCTATGCTTTTGTGTAGAAAATCAATTAACTTGCAATCAAACACAAAACAACATGGATGCGTCAATTTGCAAGGTCTAAAACAGCAAAATGTGCATCAGATCACTAATATTTCATACTGTGACAATAATTCATGATATTTATTCGCAAGAACCAATCTTATTAGTTTTAAACTCAGTGTACATCTAAAATAAATTTGTGAAGTGAACACGCGCAACACAATTATTTAATAAAGTATGCAGAAAATGGATTTACATAATAAAACCCATATTATTTCGACCCTAATCACAAATGTTACAAAGATATAGAAAACCAGCAATTTTTTCATTTATTGAAACAGTCCTAATTTGAGAAAGAGTTATAGCAATTGCACAACAATCACAATTTCCAGTATAGGAATGAAAAATAATTCACATGGTAAATATGACAGCATACATACATATTTTTTTCATTGAAGAGTGCCCTGAGTGAAGTTCTTGTTGCTGGATATACTTCATTCTCTGGAAATAAAAAAAATAGTTATTAAAATAATTTATTTTAAAGTATGTACAACACTACAATATTGCACTATTGTTTCTCATCAAGAGAGACCTTGGTGCTTTTTGCTGTCCCTTTTCTCTGAACCTGTGATTTCATGTTTACTGTAATTGTGAACAAAATGCAATATAATTCATCGAGTCTATAATACTTTTTCGTGAATACATAGTTAGTTGGCTTCAGTCCTTTTTCGTGTGCTAATTTTTAATGGGCTTTATGCACACCATAAAATGATTGCCCTATGGCGCATGCTTATTTTACGGGGTGGGTCTTTTCCGCGCTATTGGATATAGGAACCCCTTTCTGTGTGTATGTTTTAAGATCTTCTAACATAAAAAAATGAACTAATGTGCCATGGACATCTCGCAATAGTTTGGAACGGCAAACTTTTGCGAGATGTCCAACCTTGCGACAAAAATTGCAAACAACTATCTGGAACTCACATTCTGGAGCCTTGTGACTACCATCACCACATCGGAAACAAGAGATTGTACCAGTTAACTTTTTTTTTTTTTTTGCTGAAACCACGCTTTGCATACTTTAGTTTCTTACTTGAACTTTTGGGATGCAACTGTACTAAATTGACTGCCCCGTTACTGGTAAATGACTCATTATCTTTAATGTTGTTAGCTTCGAAATATAAGTCTGCTTGTTCGATGTAGACATCCAAGTCTACCTCCTTTTGAAAAGGGTGCAAGGTACCATAATTATGTGGTTGCATGGACTACAGTAGGCTGACTGGCAGCATCAGCAACATCTGGGTCACGCATAGCATGCAGTTAACTTGATCACAGACAACAATCCATTTTCACCCACCTGATGACTCTCACCAGCATTTTTGCAAGTTGATTTCACTGTCCAGATGGTATAGTCAACAATGGCAAAGATAAAGATCCCATCCTCGTCGCCACTTTGTAGTGTATTGAAACTACTGGATTCTAATTCATTGAACTTTATTGTTCTTGCAGACCTTTTTATACACGTGGAAAGCTATATGAATACCCTATCTGTCAAAGTGCATCAAGGAGGATTCAGTGCTGCAAACAGCATAATACCTTAATACTTAACCTATAGCACACACATGAAACTGATCTAGCAATGACTAGACTACAGAACTCATAAGCGTATCCATAAACCTGTATTTCAAGTATTATATTAAAAATTATAATTTTTTATGCAGTTTATATGCTGATGACGTTCAGCTGTATGCGAGTTCATCTCCCGAACACCTTGATGTTTTGATACAACACATCAACAGGACTTTAAATGTTATTTACAGTTGATCTGATGATAATGGACTGTTGTTAAGTCATCTAAAATGTAAATAGATTATTTTTCAATCCAAATCAACCAAAGTATCCTTTCCTTGTAGCCCTGTGATAATCAATAATAAGGTAATTCCATTTGATGACAATGTAAAGAATTTGGGTAT
>JAQFYR010000075.1:0-17591 GCA_034694985.1 Campodea silvestrii
TGTACATAGTTTTGTGTTTTCGAACACAACAATAGTCAGTCACTTTTCCGTTTTGAAATCTGTTTGAGCTGCCTCATTACCCACCATACCTATATTTAACAAATTCTGATATTTCTTCTCCTGTATTGCACATGGAATAAGTCTCTCCGTAAGAACATGTATGCAATCTGAATATGAAAAATGATTCAACCATGGCTCATCAATGTGCATTATTGTAGCAAGGTACGGTAATTTAAAAAAGCACCTGAAATTAAACAAATAATTTTGATTTGTGTCAGAGGCCCAGACAAATGTTACTCTAAATAAGAGATTTTTTTAAAAAAAAAAAAACTAGATTACAGTACCTAGGGCTAGGCCTAGGGCGTCAAAATTTTAATTATTAGAACAACTGAACTGATTTCAATGCGTTTTTTTCCTTCGTGTATATCACATTCTTTCGAAGGTTTAACTAAGATTTTGTTTATCAGAAAGAGTTCCAAGGGCCTAGGGGTTCGAAATTCAAATTTTAAGAACCATTAAACCTATTTCAATGCAGTTTTTTTCCTTGTGTAGATCATATTGTCTGGAAGGTCTTAGGTAGGTTTTCTTTTCTCAGAAGGGTCTACAAGAGCCCCACAGGCCACAGTATTTGATCAAAATACATTCAGTGTAGAACTAATACCTTGATTTATGCACTCTGTACGTGCTGTATAAGTAATTAGCTTCTTTGTGATGGTATATATTTCCTACCAGTAGTTTGCCACAAATGATATCCATGGTACATAGTAATTTGTAATACTCTGTTTCACTTTAATAATTTTTATACAACTGATACCGTAATACTGAACACAAAACATACACACACATATAATGGTATACAGAAGTGAAATGCATGTACAGTCCAGAACGTTTTGTTATTTTATTATATTAGTCTGGTAGCCTATAATAACTTATGTAACTTTTATACTCTGCTCGGAATCATGACGACCTTTTCCGTTTAGTGGGTTTGAAGTACGGTATTTTGACAGTTTTACAACAGTAATCCTTTCGACAACAAGCCGAACCTATTCATACGCACTGACTATCCTTTGTTACTTTCACTTTTTACAAAGACGGAACCGCTGGTCACAATATAGCGACAATAGGATTACAAAGGATATTATTTTTAAATAATGAAGTCTGCAACGCACAAAGATATTAAACAACAAATATATACACTACAGGCTAGGGCTGCCACCTTTCTAATGAAAAAATCGGGGACATGATCCATGTCACCATTAATTTGTTACAAGTCTTACAACTCGAACTGGAGGTAACGGGCATTGGCGTAAAATAGTGTGGGTGTAGATTTTACCTGACAGGAGTGAAATAAATGACCTACAAAGGGGGAGGGAGCTCTAAAACATTAGGCATTAATATTCCGAGAACGCAACTATAAACATGAATAATTGTTTACCCCATAAAACTAGTGTGAAAACAGCAGATCCAGCCGTTGGAGGGAGGAGGGTGCACAGGAGGAAAGAATAGTCTATGAAAATTTTAAGCTTTTCTTCTTTTTCTATGTAAAATGTGGTTTTATAGCAATTTTTAAGGATTTCCCTTACGATTTTTCTCATTTTTTCTTAATCCCGATGATAATAAATGTTTTGTCATACGGCCCGCCCGCAGGGCCGCCGAGAGCCGAGCCGGGCCCCGGTACAGAAAATCCTGTCGCCCCCCGGGCCCCCCCCACACCGTTTTAACATAATCGATTAAAATTCTTTCTCTGTGCAGACATCAATATACAATTTACAAAGAGAGGTGATTTTTATTAAAAAAGCGGTTTATTAAAAAATAATAAAAGAAAATTTTAAAATACCGAGGCCCGGGCCCGGAAGGCCTCGATATTTTTTTTCTTTTTCATTTATTTCATGTTTTTCATTTTTTTTCATTTTTTTATTAGGGTCCGGGCACCCTTCGGGGCCCGGGCCCCGGTAATTTGTACCGGCTTCCCCCCCTCTCGTCAGCCCTGGTTATTGTGCGTACCTTTTATGCTTAGTCAGGGCAGTTATTTTTCTATATTCAACATCAAATTTAATTTGCTTGCAAAAGACGAATTACTGATTGATTGGTATTTGATCGGGCGTTATGGCGTTAGCCTTTCACCCAGTTAACATAATCTCAGTTACAAATATTTCTTACATCCTGTATATAATCTTGGTATCGTACAAAGACGAATTATGTCTAGGGATTAAAGTAATTTAGTTTCACAAAATCGATCATTAAACGGATCAACACATTTACGTGGATGATGCTTATAATGACTCCATTCAATTTTTCTTTTCAGGGTTCCAAAAAGGGTTCTAAGAAAAAAGGTAAATCAGCAAAGGGAAGTAATAAAAGTTCAGAAAAGAGTAAAGGAAAGAAATCTGGAAATAATAAAAGTAAGAAATCTGGTAAAAGTGGAAAAAGTTCTAAAAAGAAAGGAAAGAAAGACAAGAAGAAGAAATCCTTGAAAGCACCAAGTCCAGATGAAATACCAAAAGAAATATTAAGTATAAGAGAAGTAGCAGTACGTCGTCTACTAAAAGATCAAACCACATCTATATGCTGTTCACATAAACTCAACTTATTCTATAAAATATATGGAGAATCAGTGACGTATCCTCCTCTCCATTTATCAGTGATGACGTCAGTTCGTCCACCAGATATTTTAGTTCTTCCTGCAAGTGAAAATAATGTAGATTTCGGACCAGTAGCGGTTGGAGGTGATAGTGTAATGAGTAGGATTGTTCAGAATATTGGTGGTGAGAATGTACGAGTTATCACGTCATTGTTAGATACTGCTACAGGACCTTTTCAAGTGGTTAATGCTAATAGGAATATTATGCCCACAGAGATGACCAGAGTTGTGGTCAAGTATTCACCAATTCAAGATATCAAGGTACGATATATGAATTTTTATTAGTTACAGGGTAAGAGTTCGGATTTTTTATACTCTAACTGGCGGGAAATATTGAATTTGAAACTTCTGCGGTGATGAGTATACATTTCATAATGTTATTATGTAAAATATCTATATAAAAAGAATTTCCTAATTAGTTCTTTTTAATACTATTGCTTAAATTTTAAATTTGGACAGTCAATTTACAAGTCCGCTTGCCAGTATCATACTGCCTGTTGATTTCAATTTTTATTGTTGGGTGTCCCTCGCTGTGGCAGGCCAACTTAATTCATACAACATATGGCGATAATTCATGACAATACGGTTATAAGCTCACCAACACTGTAGAAAATAAAACAAAAAATTGTTGAATATATTTTGTTTAGTGTAATTCTAAGGTTATCTTAACATCCAAGAACGAAGAACAAGATACATTTTTAACAGTTTCCAAATACTGAAGGAGGAAAACATAAATATTGATAGTACCATAACCCCGTGAATCATGCAACATTCATAAAAATGAATTTTTGGGCTCGAACCCTCGATAGTCCACAATCGAATCCTGGCGACTGTTCTATCATTTGAACTATACGAACATCATAACTTAGCACTGCCAAACACATTGAGAACGAGACATACAGTGATAGACTTTATATGACCAGTCTATGTCTCTGTTAGTATGTGAATATATCTGTCTCCTTAATTTTGTTTTTATAATGTTTTTTTAAAATATATATACAGTATCTAAATTTTCACTGATGATGATTTTTTGTAAGATTAAACAATAGTTTGAAGTAAAATATTTTAACATTATTGTTGAGAATAAGAAATCTTTAATTTTTTCCATTGATCCTATATGAACACTTTCAAGGACGATATTCTGGTAGCAGTTAAATTAAATTGACGCAGAATTGCTTAAGTGATCTTTAACATGACGATTTCAATCGTGTCTTTTATTTCAGAGTGTTGAGACGTTGGATATATCATCTGGTAAAACTAGAGTTACTTTGAATTTATTAGGAGAAGGTATTCCTCCAGATTATGAAATAAAATGTCCACCTATAATTAAAGTTGGAAATGTTACTATTAAAACCATGAAAGCATTTCAAATAGAGGTAAGTGGACACAACAAAAACAACTACAGTATAGTTCTTGATAACTGACACAAGATCCTCGCTTTCGGGTTCACCTCAAGACGTGGAAAATAGTTTGTTTTTAACGTGGTGTAATTCATGAATACAATGTTTTACGTATATATGAAAAATTCAGAGTCTAAATTATTTGTATAACATGTAACAAGGAATGTATGCTGATAGCACCGAGCGGATAGCACGTTCGTCCTGTATAATAAAATACATTACTTTTAATGAAAATCCATGATTAACTTTACATCACCGCATTTGCCATTAACAGTTCTTCTGCAGTGTGCCGTAGCATTTTAATTATTTTAGATAAACGATGTACACGTCATGAGAATAAGTTGGATAGTACTTTAAACGTTTTTCTTCCTAACTGTAGTAATAGCGAGAAAAAAAAAGTTTCTTTACAATTATTCTAGTCAAAATTTGTGAACTAGCTGTCATTTCACATTGAGAAATATTTTGTTCTTAATAATGCAATTGTCTAGAGAATTCACTGGTGCTGATCAGCTTGATGTTTGTAAAGTCAAAAGTCTAAAGTAGTTTAAAAACCACATTCTGTTAAGAATAAATAATCTTTCATTGTCAGACACTTCAACTGTTGATCAATTGGACTTTAAACATATGTTTATTAATTTTGTATTTCAGATAAAGAACAAATGTAGTGTTCCTCTTCAATTCTATTTTCAATTGGAAGACTCAGGGATAATTGTAAAAGAGGTTACAGATGGTAAAGGAAAGAAAGGATCCAAGAAGGGCTCTAAGAAAGGTTCCAAGAAGGGTTCTAAGAAAGGTTCTAAGAAGGGCTCTAAGAAAGGTTCCAATAAAAGTTCTAAAAAGAGCAAAGCTTCGAATAAAAGTTCTAAAGGTTCTAAAAAGGGTAAGAAAGGTAAATCTGAAGAACCTTTTAGTGGTCCAGAAGAGTTCTGTCCCGTTCCGTATGCTCCGTTCCATTTCTTTCCAGTGAATAAGAGAGTTACTGTTTTACCTAATTCACATTATGTTGCTGCTTTTAGGTTTTTACCATGTGTACCTGAAGAATATTTTGCTCTATTTAATGTGTTGTATTTTGGTCATGAGAAAGTTTTTCAATTCAGAGTTGAAGGAGTTGGAGTACCACCAGGACCACAGAAGAAGAAGAAGAAAAATAAATAATTAACTTTCAATAATTATGTTTGTTTACTTTCATGAATAGAGTTTATTATTACATGTTGCTGTAGTGTGTAAGCGGTTAGCTGAACTCTTTAAGTTCACAAGTGAACTGAGCTTTTAGAAGTTAGCATCAGGTGAAATGAATTTCGTGTTTTTATTTGAAGCGTTAGACTTAATAGTTCCTGAAGGAGTAATCTAAAGTTTTTATTATAAGAGTTCCTGTACATCACCTTTAATGAAGTACACTATTATTCAGAAGCAGTAGCTATAAAATACTAGAATTTGTTTCTAAGAACATTTGTTTGTGTATGTGCAATTGGTGCCATCTGTCCATCCACGCTTTTTTATTTTTCTGTCAGATTTAATTAATTTTGATGCTATTTCTTATTATTATATTTCCAAATGCACGGTTTAAATCTAAGCAAATCAGTATTACAGCACAATTTCAACGACTCATTGAGCTCATGCCTATATTAGATGTCACATCACAAGTCGTCTTGCGACATCTTCAAATTTTAATTTTGCTGTTTCAAAGACATGCTTTCAAACAAAAAAGCACAAAAAATGAACTGCCTTCTTAGCGATTGATATTTTATCTAATGTTTGTTTTAGGTGAAAGAGGAGTTTTGCATGAAACTATGAAAATTATCATTAATTAAAAAAAATATTACTCCACTGATTTTTAAATTAAGGAAAAAGAAAAGAAAGAGAAGTTGCGCTACCAAGAACAAAAGAAAAATGTTGATACGTATAATTGAAGTACCGAACTGAAAACTTTAGGAATTAAGATCTAGTTAGATATTTTATTGAACAGATGATGAATCTGACTTGCGACCCTGGTTTTGGGTGGCATAAATTACCCGTATCCTAAATCTCCAAAAAAACTAAAAAAAAACAAACAAACAAAAAAAAAAAAAAACATAATAATAATAATCATAATAAAAGACTCCAGATTTAGATGAAAGTATATAGTTGCCTCGATGGATTAAAAAGTGATAATGCACATTGCACATGTCAACTACTATTTCAGATTCCTCTGGTATTCAGCTCAATATTAATTGACGATCTCGTATCACAGCAAGAATATAATGATATTTTTACAAACCTTATAGGTGGTCACAGCAAGATTATAATGGTATTTTTACAAACCTTATGGGTGGTTTACCCAGTTTGATGTAAAAATTAAAAGTTCATACGTTCATTTAAGTTTCTGTGATACGTATCATCATAAAGAAAGTTCGTTACTTTGAAAGGAACATTAATGCAACAGTATTTTAAATGAAACGTATTCTTTATTCTAACAACATGAACATCTTTTACTCAGCCAACCATTGACCAATAAGATCACTGATCTGTTGTCTGGTCTGTGTAAGTTGAGGTAAATCTTCAGGTGTTGAGGGATACATATCAGCACAATGAGCTGTACCTTCAATTAACATTGCAATAGATCCAGCTGTTGTGTTGGTAAGGATTCCTAATGGATGCCATGGATCAATGGAGCCATTTGGGAATGCAATACGTGTGGATTTAATGTGCCAACCACCGTAAACAGTGTTGTACCATTCAACAGCCTTCCCAGAGAATTCTTGGGTATATCTGTAAGAAGGATGCCAGATTATATTATCTGGGGTTATCTGCTGTTCTCATAAAGGGAACCATAATTATGGAATCGGTAATAATATCAGTATAAATCTGACATAATTTTCAACCGTTATGATAGTATAGCCCTTGTTCTATCAGTAATAATGTCAGTAAAATTAAAACACTATATTGCCTGCTTTGTATGTTATTTATTGTACACAACCGATTTCACCAATTACTGGCATCTTCAGGTGTGTCAATTGAATAATTATACTATTAGATAAATTCTGTACAACAGTAATTATTCAATTGACACACCTGGAGATGCCAGTATTCAGATATCTTTGATCCTGTAATAGTTTTTATGAATTTCTTCTGAGCTATGAAAATTCTATTTACATTTGTATTAGTCCTAGTACATAATATTAGATTGCAGTAAAATATCGATACTTGTACTAATGTCCAAACGAAATGTTAAGAGGTTTTAGTGCCCAGCACAAAATATTTGGTTATTCTGATAATAAATCGATCAGTTCACGTTGAAGCATATTCCATATTATACATATAATTGCAATACATACTCTGCTCCAAATACATCCACACACATCTGTGTAAAATATTCAATAGGTACATGATTGCCAAAAGGTTGATAGTTCACAAGACCATCAGTCTGGAAAGATCCCCATTCTCTACAGCTCTGGAACATATACTGACGAGCTGAGAACAAAGGAATTACAGAAATAATTAATTGAAATACTTGTAACTGTTAAATAACTGTTCTTCTCACCTCCTGCTAATCCTGCTATCCAATTGGTTATTTTGAGTCCTGCTACTGATGATTCGTATGTGTATGAAAGACACGATGAATCGTAGGTTTCCAACAATAGGGCTTGGACATCAACGTAACGGTCCAAGGCGGTTCCTATGGAAATCGGAAATACTTATTTATAATGTTCCAAAATTACTCATGAAATATTCTTATTATTTTATAAACACAATTAAAACATTCTATAATTCTATATCTAATTTTCAATTTATTCACTTATATACCGTGTTTGGCAGGGGCGGCTTAAGAAATTTTGGGGCCCAGTGTTAAGTTCCACTACAGTGTGATTTAACTTTGTTTTACCTTTTTGATTCGAAATCTCTAATATTTTAAATAGTGTGAAGGTCACTAATATTGCTTTAAATTTAAACTGCAATGCGTAAATTGGTTCACAAATAGTCCCGAGCGAAGCGATTACGTTTTCAATACTAAGAACGCTATTTTTATTCAATTTTAAGAGAAATGGTTCAAGTTCTTTTTTTTCATTTTACATAATTTTACTTTTTATTCTCCTGCTTGGGTGATATCCCCTAAATTCGGGGGCCCGGAACTGCAGCGCCGTAACCCCCCTTAACCGTAACAATATAAATAAATCTCATTTCCAGATTCATTTTATTCCTGTTTAATTTATTTAACATTCATAAACAAAATTACTTGAACTTTACTATAAGAAAAAGGATGACTACGACACTACGAGAATTATACTGTTAAAAAAAGTTGCACTAGAAATAGAATACGGTACGGGAACCTTTTTTTTATTCTTTCATTTCGAAGTTTGCAGAATTTCTATAGATTAGTCACATTTTTTTTTAAAATTTCTGACAAACAGGTGCCGAGAAAAATGTCTTCAAACATCATGGTCACGTTACTCCCTGAAGAAAAGCTAATTTTCGCTATGGCGTCATTTCGTGTTAAATGCCGATGGGCCATTTTATGCAAGTTGTACTGGTTTTCTTTATTCAATCTGACGTCATTTTTCCTTTTCCACGGCAACGGGATAACGTATTTTTGAATAATCGATTACAGACTTTGTAAACTTTCCGAATTATTATTTTTTTGACATGGTGATGGTTTTTCATGCATAATCATAATTTTTAGATAGTGTTTATTCAAATTCATGAACCCATTCCCATACCCTATTGTTATTTTATCTAATACTGAACAGTAGTATTATTGACTCAAAATAAATCTACTACGTCAACGAATGAATTGCATTTTTCTATTGTGATTACTGATTTCATAGCAGTTTAAACGCAAATATGTTATCTATAATATTGGTCGATGAAAATAAAAGTAATCCACACTTTAAAGTGCTATCAGCTGTGTACAAGTACAATGACTATGCATTGCTGATAACCATTTCACATTAACCTGCTTGAAAGTGCAATTCTAATAAATAATAATATTCCAATAATTACTTATCTCATACAGTATACCTCTTGTTTCGTCTTGAAGTATTCCACAAATGACATCAATAGTGACATTTGTTCCTATTGCTCCTTCGAAGGCCCTGTTGTCAAGATTATACTGTACGACGCCATCAACCTGATTTTCTAAAGCAGAATAAAAGCCAATAACATCCATATCATTGCTGCCATTTAAAGGTGAACATAAACTAAAGCAAGAGAAAAAACAATAAGATTTTATGATTGAAATTTTATTCTATTAAAGAATGAACTAAGGTAAAATGTGTTTGCAGTTTAAATAAAAGTAGAGAAAATGTATTTATTTTCTCTTAGTATTGCTTACGAAGATATTTACTTCCCTAGTTTTTGTTCATTTACACTTCAACCAGTCGGTGATCAGCATCTTACACGACGAGTTCCATAATTTTTGAGATAAATAATTATAATTAGAAGTGATAATACGGTATGGGAACATTTGTTTATTCATTCATTTCCAAGTTTACACAATTTTTACAAATCACTCATTGATTTTCTTTCATTTCTGACCAACCGTTGTCGAGATAAATGCTATCAAACGTCGTGGTCACGTGACTCCTTGAACCAACCCATACAGCTGTGACGTAATAACTTTGTTAAATAGGCCGTACCCCGTACGTATGCAAGGCACTGCTTTCTCTCTACATAGTTCTAACGTAACACCGTAGTGCCTCCTTTCCACGGCAACGGTATGATGTATTTTCGAATAATCCATTACAGATTTTGTTAGATCGTGTTTATTAAAATCCATGAACCTATTCCCATACCCTATTTGAGTAACAAATTATTAATGAGATCGATACAATTTATGACTACACTATTATTTCTACTGCAACCGAATTTTAACTTTAATTTAGCTTTAAGTCAACTTACCTGAATTGTTGTGTCAATGAGTCCCAACCAGTTTGTTCCTGTGATACGAGATCATCAATTTGTTCTGTTGCTTGTCTGATGACGTCACTGCATCCGGGGCTGAAGTATTCCAAGGATTGTTGAACAACATAATTGTAACCTTTAAGAATGGGAAAAGTAGTTGTTTAAATTAAATACAAAGAAACTGACAACAATGAAAAATACAGTCCTTGATTTGATAAGGTGAAAAAACACGCTAGTACTCCTAACATGTCTATAAAATCATCAGTGACATTTTAGGACCACGAATAGGCTAAAACTGACGATGTATCAGAGCCGCACTGTAAAACGGGACTTTTGTTCTATAAAACGGTCAAAGACGTGTTTATCAAAATTCTGAAAAGTATGGGACATTTTCATTTCTGTATACTGTAGATAGTATACGACTATACGTTAATTGAAATTTCAATTATTTTGTACAACATAGCCGTCAGCATTAGCAAATATCGTGTATACGATACAGTTTTTATTATCCAAACAATAGTTGTGACAGTAAGCATAAAATCGAAATTTCAAAGTAACATACGAACAGTACACTCAAATTAAATACTACTACTTTTCAGAATTTTGATAAACACCGTTTTAATAGTTGTATAGCACGAAAACCCCGTTTTCAGTTCCGGTTAACGATTACCACTCCGGAAGACTCTTAAGCGTTTATCATCAATAAATGCTTGTTTTTCTGACCAATGGGACTTGTACGATATATATTTGAAAAGGTACATTTCTTTTAATCCGAGAAACATTTAGGGGTCGATTTTGTGTCCTGGGTAAGTTACACAGAGAAAATTGAGCGCTCTTCCACCGTGCATCTTGCATCGGACATTAAAATACACGAGGTAAAACTACTCATTCGTGTTGCAGATGGGTTTTTACGTCGTCGATGTTTTTAAGATGCACGGAGAAAGAGTACTCAATCTTGTCGGTCTAACATGTGCGGGACACCAAAATTCCCCCCTTAATGTGTACGGAGTAATTCATTTTTCTAGCAGCTTTTAAAATATTAGTGAAATTAAAGGGAGAAACAAAATCTGTTTGACCAACAATAATCTACTCTGTTGATATTTCACAATTCACATTTACCTTTGTATGACAGCTGATTCTGCACTGGTGCTGATGACGCAACAGCGGCATAAACCAAATGTGGATATTTCATTCTTACATCAGCAGCTAATACTCCAGGATACGATCCACCAAATACAATCCATTTATTATTTGCAGTGAAACCATATTGTAAGTTCGTTGCTTCAATATAGTTAGCCAAATCAGCCAAAGCTTGATCGGTAGATAAATACTGAAGATTCTCTGTGCTCATGTCTCTAGAATTATAAAAAAAATTGGTCAATTTCGTCAATATATTAACTTTTTTGGTAGAAAGTTGATTCGTTTATCAAATATATGAAGGAAAATTAAATATCGTTATTCTATAATATAAATATTGTACGGAATATTAGAAGATAATAGGATCAAATAGACAGGTGTTTTACCACCTTTTAGCCCTCAGGTTACTACTTTAACCAATGTATGGAATGTGGGTATGGGAAGGTTTGGTATACGACCGCGGTTTCGTCCCTTCAGGAGGCATACGCTGAAGAGACGAAACTGCGGTCGCATGCCGATCCTTCCCATACCCATATTCCATACATAGATGACAGACGTAGTCCCCTGAGTAGTGTTGCCGTCGATCGATCCGATCCGATCTGCAACCAATGATCGAAATCGGATCGAGATCGAATGCCTTAAATCGAGATCGGATCGTACTGAAACAATTCATATCGAGATCGCAACGATTTTTCGATCGAAACGATCTGATCTTTCAGATCGGATCGACGGTGTCTCTAAGTTAAACGGTTCAGAAAGTCATCGTTGACGTTATTGTAGTCTAATAATTGGAATCCCACCTCCTTGTATTCGTTTTTTTAGGTTTCACTCTAAAATCATTTTCTGGCTGAGAAAACTATTTTCTTTCTTTTGGGAATCAAATATAGTAAAGTTAAAAGGAAATTAATTCTGAACGGAACAGTATAATTTTTGTGGTGAGAAAAGTCAAAATTAACTTTTATTTGTTGAACAGAAAGCTCGAATAAGATCTAACTCTCTGCGTCTGAACTTTTTCCATTATTAATAGTACAGTACTTACTCTGTAGGATGACTGTCTCCATAAAATCTATGTTCGAGCATAAGTGCAAGTGCACCATATCTTTGAGCAAATACCATCATTTGTACTTCATCACTGATCCATACAGGATCAGCTGTACTTTCTCCACCAATTTGAAGGAAGATTGGAGAATCACTAGAATTTGTGAAGAAGGTGGCATTTGTGAAGTAACGCTGGAAAGAAAAACCGAAACTTAGTTCTTATACATTCGTCTGAACGCTTGAAAATAATTCAATAGTTTTATACTTCAAGAGTTTGGAAGAAGATACATTAGAGACTTGATATTTTTCAATGCCAGTACTTCAGGGAGTTTATAATATTTGATCTTAATATTTTACTGATAGAATGCTGGTAACACTGATGGCCTTGCAGACTTGACAGGGTTAAGTAAATTGAAAAACAAAGAAAAACTACTGTAAACACTTTCTGTAAAACAAAAAAACAAAAAAAAAACAGATCAATGTTGCTTTTGAAATTAAATAATTGTCATCTTTGTATTAAAACCATCTTTTTAAAGGATGGTGAGAATAACGGGTTTGTTCTTCGAACAAGTTAAAAAGTTATACAAAAATGTGACAATTTTATTTATTTTCAGTAATGAAATTTAAAATTAACATAAGAAAATCCATATTTAAAATAACCAATAAGAATACAAAATATTTCTTATCTTGACTCTAACAATATCAACCTGTGATTTGAAATCTTAATTTTCTTTCATTTATAGTTACAGGATTAACATACAATTTACAATCTAAGCTCTGCGTGGTAACCAATTCTTACTTGTTGCCATGTCCTGGTATCACTTGGATTAAAATGATCTAAGACCTGAGTAAACCATTGTTCTGGAGGTACATCTAAATCAGTTCTTGGAACTTTACGAATACGATTGTCATGAAAGAATCCACCTTCAGAAGTAGAGAAGAACACAACAAACAAACAGAGGAGAACGGAGGAGCGAAGGAAAGACATCGTGATGGGAACACAAGTACGTCCTCACTTCTTACTTGTGGACAACAGGGAATTTTGTAAGGTGATTCTTCAATTTATTATTAACTGATACGATGTCAAGTGCTTTTACTGATAACATTGAAAATGGGTTATTTAGACTTGTTGGTAATATTTTATAACAAGTATTTTGTTACGTCAAGTTTTACATAGAAAATAAGATTGATTGAATACGTTTATGATATTTTCAACATTAGTGTTGGTGAATAATCAACGTATTCACAATTATACAAGGCTTTATTCAAGATCAACAATTGGAGGTGGACGCATTGAATTTTTAAGCCCAAAATTCAATTAAATAATCATTATGCTTCAATTCCATAATATTTTCATTTTTAAGCGGTGAAGCAAATCAAGTTTAAAAAGTTTTAATAAATGAAACAGATTCTTCTTCTTAGCAAAACAAAAGATATAATCTTCAGACTAGTTTCGGTTTACATAAACCATCATCAGTGAAATTCTATACAAAGAAAAAGATGGATAAAGATACAGAATATAAATTACAATGTAGAATTACTTACAAAAATTTGATTTTGTAAGTAATTCTACACACTGTGTTTTTAAAGTTGTGTTTTTAAACACTGTGTTTTTAAAGTTTAAATTTTTAAACTTTGTTTTTAAAGTTTAAATTTAAACACTTCACACTGTGTTTTTAAAGTTGAAATAAACCAATTACACAAAAAATTAAAGCAAAAGATTGCAAAAGTGTGTCATATTTACCCTATACTCGACCCTATACGAATTCATACAATATCTTTTTGTTCGTTTCCTATCCATGCAATCCCTTCCGATGTAGTGGGTGAGCTAAACAATGCCCAAAATAGTTTATCTTCAACGACGTAGTTACTTCACTCCATAACACAGAGTGTGTCAGCTTTTGTACATTGTCTTATCATGCATTCACATAAATGTGTACATAACTTCGTACGAAAAATGTTGGAAACTCCTCCTAAAGTGATAAATTATTTTGCAAATTAGATCCGGCAACACCACGGCCTGGACCTTATGTTTTTCTTGTCACATTGTTACTGCTTTCGAAGACTGACGATGTCTATACAGCAATTTCGCACGATGTTGGACATAGTTATGTGAACGTATCTTTATACTGTGTACGTCAAAAATAAAGCCAACGGAAATAATGAAATCTCCTGATTTATTTCTCATTCTATATTGTTTGAATTTTCTTTTCTTTATGTAGTATTTGAGTGTTACTCCTGATGATGGTTTTGTGACATGCCCTCCTGGTATACCTGTACAACTAAAAGTTCATTATAATCCACAAGTTCAACATGTTGGAAACTTTACACATAATCTACAATTAAAAACTCAAACATCAAAAGAAAAGAGGAAAATAAAGATAACAGCGAATGTCTTATATCCAAGAATAAGAATCAATCAACAGGTACAGGAATTAACCTAAACATTAATCTAAGTTGTATCTTGTATGAAAAATAATTAAATGATAAAACAGCGGTTATGAGAAAATGACCATTTTCCAAATATTCAGAGTTTATAGAATCAAAACTTCATAACCATGCCACTGCATCGCATTTAGATTACTACTAATTAATAATCCAATTAATGTTACTTTTTGTGGAAATATTTCATCAAAAATGTTCGGAAATAAATTATTGATTACAAACAAATGAAGCAAATTTTAAAGCTTGACTAATTTCAAAATTTATAATTTTTATTTAATTTTAAGTGTTTATTTTTTTGTAACAGAATTTCAATACACTATGTAACATACAAGTACTGTTGTAAATCCATTTTTTTTAGATCAAATCAAAATATTTTTGCGCATTTTTGGTTATTCATTGAGGCTTCTTCAGATGACATTGTACTGAAACATGGATTCCTATTCCTACAGTGGTAAAGATAAAATTGAAAATCATTCTATTTGAATGAAATTTATTTGGCTTATGATATTATAACGTACAAACCAATGAGTTAAAATACTACCACTATAGGCACCACTTCCAGCTGAAAAATAGGACAAATTAGAAGGGCGGCCATAACATAGAAACTTACGTCATATAGTCACGTGATTCCTACACACATCGTGTTATTCTGGCCGTGAAACCCATTTTAAGATCCGCCCCAAAAACCTGTCTTCATCAATCAGCGACTGACTGTCTTGACGGCGAAATTTTCTCTATTGAATTGACCAATCAGAAGTGAGGAGTTTTGCGTTCTAATTTGCTCCATATATTCCGACGGCCATGAAGTTGAGTTGTTTATCTATTTTTATTATTTATATCTATGGTACAAACATTAGAAAAAGGATGAAAAGTTCGTACAGTACAATATTATATCAAACAAAACATCAAATATTTGATTTCGGAGATTTAGTGGCATATTAGTCAACAGAAGTTATGCTTGGATCTTCACCACTACAAATGAAACATGGATAATTCCAGACGTTCCGCTTTTATTTATGGCAGCGGCTTCTTCAGTGTAAAACACAAATTACAAATAAGTTAACAAGCTAACATGACTATCAAAACAGATTTTCTATTAACTGTTGGGAATCCATGTTTCAACAAAAAATCTTCTCCGAGTAAGTACATGTTGGACAATGTGTGCACTATTAAAGTAACAGGTTAAAATGTTAAATTCTCATTATAATATGGTTATTCGCCTCTGCTTTTCCCCATCTATAGGAAGTTCATATGAGTCCAACTAGTTTGAATGATGTTAGTAGTACTACCCTTCAGTTATATCTTGTACCAATTCTTAAGAATATTGCTCTTGCTAAAGAAATGGAAATGAAAACGAAGGGAATAACAGAAGATGTGCAAAATGATTATGAGAAAGAATATGGAACTCAATGGCTTTGTGAATTCACACCAAATAATATGAAACATTTTACTATAGTACCGAGAGTTGGAGTTGTCAAAGAACACGAGGTAAACGGAGATGAATTCAAAATTACTATACGAGTCACTGTGATGGTCATCATAATGTTCATAGAATAATATTTTGCTGCAGAACGTTTACAGCTGTTTGTATTATTTTATTTAAGATATTTAATTTTAGAATTTAAAGCTCATCAGCTGTTTTTTGATAAGAATGAAAACTGAGGTTTGAAAACTGATATTTGCCTATACTATTTCATTTATTAAGAATGAAAACTGAGGTATGAAAATTGACAGTAAGTTGACTAGCATAATAATTCATTTGAAAGATATTTTTTTCATGATCTGAGAGAATAACCTCCATGTAGAGAGATGTAAGCAAGTAAGACTGAACTAACTGGTACGCTATTTCCAGATTCTGGGCAGATTATAAACATTTTTTTTTTACCTTTTAAACATATACATTTCTGGTTACATCACTTGACAATTGTTGAGATTGAAAATAACATTTTTGTATAAGATATAAGTATGTCAGACAAAAATGTCTACAATGTTTTCATGGATTCTTACTGGTGCAGTCTGTCTACTACAATGTACGCACCTCATCGTCCTCATGGTTTTAGTCAAATTTTAGCCATTTTTAAAAAAAACCAAAAAAAACATAAATCGTATTTTGAAAAAGAAATGCATAATGTAGGAGAGTCTGCTATTTGCATACTTTCGCATTTGATAAGGTGCTGATACAATACAGAATATTATATACTGAAGTGTCAATTATATATGACAAATATTTTCAAATGCTTGACTCCATTTCAGGTTTTTATTGCCATTTTTTAAACCAATGTTTTTATATTTCGTTGCAATTTTGAATTATTCCATTTCTATTTCAGCCTCTTACTGTTCATTTAACTCATAATCCAATTCTAACTGAAGAAGATATTTCCAAGACAATAGGAGATATAGAAAGAGAAATGTGGGAAGAAGAAGAAAGAAAGAGGAAAGAAGAAGAAGAAAGAATAGCAAAAGAAGAAGAAGAACAAAGGAGAAGAAAGGAAGAAGAAAAGAGATTACTACAAGAGAAAGCAGACAAGAAGAAAGGAAAGAAAGTAAGATACTTAAATAATAGAATAATATTTCTGACATATAATTTAAGAGAAAACAGAGAGTTTATATTGTATGAAATAAGTAGAATGCTATTTGCCTTTCTCTGTGAATTTTATTTCATCACTAATTTCGGCCAGATTTTGCTCATATCACTTGCATGTGCATCTTCAGGAATTATTGCGTAAGTCATAAAATACAAAATACATCATAAGTTATCTGTAATTCCTGAAGATGCACGTGATGTGCGAAATAGGATCGAAATTAGCGATGAAATGAAATTCACAGAAAACGGCAAATAACATTCTATTTATTTCATATTTGTGATCTTTTTAATCATATTTGTGATTAGGATATCATGCACATAGAATCACCCAAGGTCGTATATAGGACAAAATTTCGGGATGTACTTCCATATCTACAGCCAAAAATAAACAAAAGGACAATAAATATTCAACATAACAATGGATAAGTTTAATATATTGAAATTAGGAAAACTTTTTCAAAACCACGAA
>JAQFYR010000076.1:0-17561 GCA_034694985.1 Campodea silvestrii
CTTAAGGCTGAGGGCCTCAGCGTTAGCCACCATCAGAGGGCATCTAAATGAATGAATGATTTATTTTATAAGCTCCAGGCCATCAGCCTATTAGCATACAACATAATTTGCAAATATAATTATTTATATTACAATTTTACTATAGGGCATCTGATGTATGCAATAATAAAAACAACGTACGGTAGGCCTATGCAATAATGAAAAAAAAAATCAATATGAATTCTAATATCTCTTTTCTGCTTTGATATGTTTTTGGTTTCCTATTCTAATTTCTTTTTCTTAAATTTTATTTATTAAAATAAGAAATATGAGAAGAAGGCCTCTTTGTCAGAATGCTTTTTATAATTATATACTGTATCATTATACTGTGTATGCGGAGGCCTTCGAAATCGGAAGGAACGGTACTGTAAGTAAGTTGTTATAATTTAAATTCTTCTGTTTCGATGAGTTTTCGATCGGTTCCTATTTTTTTTTTCTTAGATTTTATTTGCGAATTAAGGGCCTCGAACTGCGAGGGCCTCAGTGTTGGCCAACGCCTTAAACGCGCCCCTGGGAGTGTCAACATGACAGGTTCCATATTTCGAACAATCGAGTATATTCAAATAATCGGTTATTCCCGATTAATCGATTACCAAAAATGATAATCGACTACGATTATGTAGATATTCAATTAGTCGAATTAATCGCCCAAGCTTAATAAGACTATAAAGCTTCTCACCCGCTACGTCGGATCGGAACGGAAACGAAAAAAAATATTGTATGTCATTCATATTGGTGAAAGAGCGCACATCACGTCGGATCGGATCGGAAATTATTCCATTTAATCCCATGTTAAAGAAAATTCTGTTCCGATCCGACGTGGTGTGCGGCTATAGCTTAATTGCTTCACATGAAACATTTGACAACCACATTCGAGCAAGGTCAAGGTGGGACATAAACTGACAGAACAGCATACGGGGTACTGTAACGCATCAGCAGCAGTCATTCAGTTTGAGGGAGAAGCAGTAAAATACTCCAAAGTACTTTCAGCTGTTGCTCTTATTCAATCTCAACAAGTAAATTATAAGGACAAGCTTTCAAACAATCATGCAACCTGCATGCTGATTTATCGTGTGGACGAATTAGGGTTACGACGAAATAAAAATTCACACAGAAACAGAGTTTTATTTTATATGGACATACAAAAATATTACACATCAAAGGGTACCGTATTATAATACCATTATATCCATAATTCCATATGCATAAAAGCATAATAAGCAGTTAAACAGTTTTGCTTTTAAAGCTTTGTGGACTGTATATCAAATTGCCTAGAGGTTAATTAAAGTATTTATAAGAGCTTCCCATTGTAAGGCTAAATTATTGCTATTTTAAACATTGAAATTATAATTATCCTAAGTTTGCACGGATTTATTTAATTATAAGTTTCAGTATATTATTGATTATAAAAGCTTTTAAATTACGTCTAGTCCATAAACCATAATAAAATATGTTTAATAGTTTTATAGTACGGATATAGGGATACACTGTAGACAGATCGAGTAGTTGTGCACTTCGAAAAATGGTGTACAGCACTGGAATACGGCAGACTACGGTCGGACTACCATAAACTACGATTGGGATATTGATAATTTTAAAAAGTCTGTCGATTACGGCTGGACTACGTTAGAGCGTACACCGGACTACGCAAAGTGCACAACCCCTCGGATTTATTACGTTGAATATTTTGTCTCGTTTTTATTTTTTGAGGTTTCGTTTCAGTCGTAGGGATGCCGTCGATCCGATCTGAAAGATCGAGATCGGATCGCTCGAAAAGTCGATCCGATCTCGATCTGGATGGTTTCAACACGATCCGATCTCGATCTGAAGCATTCGATCTGGATTTTGCCAATCATGATTGATAATTTAATAATTCTGCAGTTTAATTTAGTGCATTGTTACAGATTTTCACTGTTCAAGTCGAAAACTCCATAAGAAAATTGAGCAATATTAAATGTAATGTCGCTGACCTCGATCTTTTAAATCGGGTCGGATCGCCCAAAAAATCGATCCGATCTCGATCTGAATTGTTTTAGTACGATCCGATCTCGATCTGAATTGTTTTAGTACGATCCGATCTCGATCTAAAGCATTCGGTGTCGATCATTGGTTACAGATCGGATCGGATTGATCGACGGCAACACTAAGCAGTCGAGAGCGAGACGGACGGGACTATTCGAAATATCGTAACGTTCGCGTTCATACTTATTGGAAAACCGAGTTTGAAGTACCATTTTTATTCCATATCACTTTTTCAGTGTCAAAGTTAGAAATACTTACTGTGATTTTGCTATTCAATACATTGCTTTGAACATTTTAAATTCGTACTATAGTTACGCAGGTTAAAGGTACACTCCAACGAAAATAGAATTCGGAGATAATTTTTATTGTGTAGTATGACTGAGCATGTGATGCCTATCCTATCGCTAATTGAACCTATGGAATGCAGTATAAACACTTTAAGAGTTTCTGTATGCAATCACGCAGCATATTCGGTGTTGATATCTTAACTTGCTTTCTCGAAACAAAATGTTGAAACTGTATACTTCTTTGTAATCACCCTGTATATTTATGGTTCTTTTATTCACAATTAATTTTATGAAATGAAGATTCATTAATGTTCATGTACATAAAAAGTCTGTCAGCTTTGAGCGTTGAATCAATATGAATTTCCTTTCTTGGAAAGTGAAAGCTGACAGGAAAAAAATTGTCCTATGAAAATAATATCATTCGTCAGTACTATTACTGCTCCATTTCACCCACAGGCAAGTCAGTCTCAGATGACAGTGATACTCTTCACCCACAGGCAAGTCAGTCTCAGATGACAGTGATACTCTTTCTTCGGAAACTGTAATACGGAAATTGAATACTGCAGCCTCGGAAAAATATTAAATATAGAGAATGTTTCCAATCACAGAGAGTGAATATAGAAATAAGTAGCTTTGAATGGAGATATTTTTTCTTTTACGTTTTGATTTGATGTATATCGATTTATTTCGTGATGATATAATTTGATCATTGCGATCTGAAGGCAGAAATCAGCTTCACTTCCATCAACAGGAGAAGAATGAATCTGGGAAAGATACAAATACAATCACCAGTGAAACTCTGACATTATCTTTTTGTTAATTTGACATTCCTGGTAATCATTACAAATTTATACTTTATTGAGCAGAAAATTTTAAGGAGAAAACGGGTTTCGAACATGAGCATCGTCTCTAAATCTGTGGAGGGAGTTTCCAATTTTAAAATAACTCTAATGATGAATCATCGAATCTGTTCATAAATTAACAGCATTCTGTACCACTGCTTGTAGGATGTGTATTTGTTTAATCCGATATTTTGAAAAATTGACGGCATTTTTAAGACACAGAACTTCATATTATACTAAGTCTGTAATTTCAATCCAATGTCACAAAAATTATCAAATTTCATACTTTCAAACGTGAATTCAATGTGATTAACATAGGCACTTTCTTCGGACTATAATCAATTTCATATGTTCATAATGTACAGTACAACCCAAGATAAAAGAAAGAAAGTAGTGCTGCCATGCAGCACTTTTATCCTCTGGCAGGCATGCACTTGCGCTGGCAGCGTATATGACAGCACTCAGGAACTCGTTGAGACTGTACGGCAGCGCTACAACTCAAGTGTTCAGACAGCGTTATATTTTCTTGCACTGCCAAAGTAGCATTCACGCCTTCACCGTATACAGCACAACAGCAGAAGCGCTTCCTAAACATGGCTGCATTAGTGATTTATTTGCGTTGCGTTTTCTATTCTCACATTTAACATAATCACTACAATGAAACCTGTAGTGTAGTGAAGATCTTTCATTAACTACTGTCATGTTGTTACATGTATATATAATAAAATAATGAGTGTCAGTTTAAAAATCGAAGCAGCCGTGTTATTCATATGTTACATTAACACATACAAAAGAAAATGATGAAACTATTGTGATCCGTTCAAATAGAGGAAATATAACTTAGGACTGTTTGTTATTAAAATTTGACTTTTGGATTCTCTCTATAAGAATGATGAGTTAACAGATTCTGCAGAATGATTATACCACTTTGAATAATGCATTACTTATTGTAACCTTCACGATTTAGAAAAAAAAATGCAAATATAGATACACTTTCTGAAACATATTTTACTAAGTATTCCTATAATGTGAATTAAACTGCAACAATTTTGCAAGCATCATAAGAGCCAAATAAACAGGGCCATATTTAAATAATGTAGAAATATTCAACGATAATATCGCGACCTTAGTATGAAAGTCGTATAAACGTGTGACTAATAGACACATGGAATCTACATTTTTTTTTACTTGAACATCTCTTTCATAAACTAACAAGCAGAATGTAGCCTACTTGTAATGTCGATATCGAATTATCGATACTGAGATAGCTGCGAGAATATTGCTGGTAGATCAATATTAATAATATCAATCAACTCATTTTTTTCATATCCCAGAAATGTGTAAAAACATAATTGATGTGTTCATTTTAAATATGACAGTATTTCCGACTTATTCCGTTTTTTTTTTCCTTTTTATCATTTTAATGAATTGTTTATTCAGTCTGCATAAAAATATACGTTATTTACTTTATTTGTTATAATTATGTTTCTGAATGGGTGAGTAGTAGTCACAATTTAGTATAGTTGATATTTCACTGAACTCACTTTAAAATAATATCTTTTTTTACAGAGATCACCAGCAATTTTAGTAGGTTTAAACCATACATACTAGAGCACAGTAAATGTTTTTTAATTGGTACAAACTATCTTTAAGCGTTTATTTGAGCATTTAAATAATTCGTAAAACTGCAAATCTGTCAAATTACACGACATTGCTTGTCTGTTTTCTAACAAGCTATAGCTCAACCATCAACATAACTTGCCCGAAGAAGCATCCAACGACGTTTTCTCCTAAGTTCATAATTATGAAAGTGTTTAACGATCATTATAATGTTTATTATAGCGCGTGTAATGGAACTAAATATATAATATTATTATGAAATATTCATATTTTATGATAATGTAATCAGCTTCTTGCGGAATTTCCTGACTTTTAGAAACTTGTAGGGGGGGGGGGGTAGGGTTACCATATTCAATGGTAATAATATAGTATGGCAAGCTTTCATAAATACAGACCGCCGTATTTAAGAGGGGGCGGGGGCTCTAGTCTTCACTCTTCACTGTTACTCCCTCCATCGGAAATGATAAATAATACGAAAACAAACACAATACGCCTGATCTTAGGGAGTTTTTTTTGGGCTACTGCAGTTTCGCGCTTAACAGTGTATCATCTGGCCTTTCTACATTACAGAAAGATTGAGAGAATCCCTACAGAGCAGACTTATTGTGTTTGTTTCCATGAACATTCCACTCTGCATTCTCTCAATATCGCATGATAAATAATACACATGAAGTAATACACACAGGAAAACGGAAGAAAATATTTTTTTTTAAAGTAATTGCAAATTGCATTAAAATGGCATATTTTGCATTAAAAACGTACCAAATTTCTAACCCTTCTGAAAATAATTCTTGTATAATTACGTCTGTGGAAATAAATATTAAGCAACGAACACTTTAAAGTTTTCCAACAACTTACAACAAAAATATCGAATCACCAACAATTCGTTTGGACGATCACCTACAATACCAAAGAGCATTGTAAGTTGCAGAATTTCCAGGAGTAAAATACTTGTGAAGTTATGTGAAATTGCAAAGCGGCGTTATACAATTATAAAATTAATCTATCAAGCATTTCAGTAACGATGCTCTGGGTAATATTAAATCTAATCTGGAAAAATTAATTCACTCTAATAAATATAAAAACAGTTCGTCTTTTAATGTTAAAGAGTGGTGATTTTTATTACCAATCGACAAGAGAGTGAAGTTATTTGAAAATCCGCTAGATGGCTCCTGTATAAAGCTGTACAGTTTGGAGTGGACCCGTAGGAAGATCATTAGTGTATTGTGGTTTGGAAATGCTATTTTTTACAAGTGGAGATCTTGAGAAGTTATTGTGACACTTGTGAGGGATTCCATTTTCCAATGTAGAGTTCGAATAGATAGCCTACTAACTTTCGTAGCCAGAGATGTAAATATCACTGTTCGCAAATAAAATGTTTAAAATATTGACACATTAAAAATTAAAATATGTAAGTGCTGATTTAGTTATTTTATATTAACAGCATGAAATTACTGTTATCCTCTATACGACTCACCCTACGAACAATATTTGTATATACAGAATAATGGGGGGGGGTCGTTTTGGGGGAGTCTGGGGGATTGGGGGGGGGGTCGACACTTCATACAAATTATTCGTTTGACAGATATTCCTTTTATGAAAAAAATGTACTCTTTGTTGAGCAACAAGTAGAATACTTTGTATAATATCAGGGTCAGTAGCGGATTCAGTCACTGATTTTGGGGGAGGACCTCTTTTTCCTATACATATACTTTGGGGGAGGCGGATCCATGAAAAGGTTGAAGACCAAGCACTAAAGCCCGAGGCGAGCGAGATAGACATTATGTATCATTCTTTAATTTGTAAAAAAAAAACTTTGTTTTACAGGAGTTTTAGGACTTAATATGGAATTATTGTATTTCTTTTTCTCCTTTTTTTCTGGTTCGAAGGGATGAAGTGATGACCATCCTACATTGGATGCCATCTATTCAGGGCTATCGCTATATAAATACGTGGTTTTTACCAAATAAAGTGATCCAACCTGCAACATACAGGAGAGTGGTGGATGAAGCGAGAAAATTCAGTACTCCTAATTAATAACGTTTCCCGAGCATAGCGAGGGAGAATTTTTTTACACTATTTGGTTCCGTACATGCAGTTTTACAACGATTTTTTAGATAGAATTTCGAAATTTTCGTATTTTTTAAAATTATTTTTCCATTTTCTTTTTTCCTTAATGTTTCTTTTAACTTTTCGAGAATCCGGGAGGGCAGTTTCCCCCGCAACCCTCCCAAGTTACGCCTATGTGTGAGGCGATTTCTTCGCCGAATATTTGGTATTCGTATTTTCCGATCGTTAGTCGGTAAATAAAAACACGATACAAAAGATAACCTTACATTTTAAAAAAACACATTTATTAAAAAAGATAAAATTGGTATTGTATCAAAAACTAATGCTATACTTATTTTTCTCGGGTTTTAAAATGCCATGCCAACTTGAACATTTTCTTATTGATTTTAAATCTTTAATAGTATATTAGGGCTATAAACTGTACAATAAGGTGCAACTCGCATATTGTCTCCCATTGCATTCTCAAGACGGTGTGCAGTCTTGTTTCTGGAATACTGCGTATAAACTGTACAGTGTAGGTTATAAAATATAAATAAATATAGACGTGCCTTTCCCAGCTTTTATTTAATGAAATCAAGAACCACCTTCCGTGCTTCTTCTATTTTTCATCTTCGAAAGAGCAGATCGCAAATCTCAAAAATAGAAACATGTATTCATAATAAGCGTATACGAAATTACGAATATATCTTCTCATCATTTTTCATTTTGAAATTAATTCTTGATTGAGGCAAATGTATACCGAAAATGACAAGTTGAGTTTTCAGAAGGCTTTTTCTGCGATCTGGGAAAAACGAATATAAATGAACAGAACCACAAAAACGAATGAACAGAATTACAGAACCACACATATAAATGAACAGAACCACAAAAACGAATATAAATGAACAGAACTATACACGATTAACGAATGTTGACGATAGTTGCGCAGAGATGGGCAGTATTTGAAATACATGTATTTAAAATACGTATTTTAAATACATTTCATGTATTTTGTATTTGAAATACATTTATTTTGGGTATTTTGTATTTGAAATACATTTGTTTTGGGTATTTTGTATTTTGTATTTAAAATACATTTGTACCAAGAAAATGTATTTAAAATACCATTTAAAATACAAAGTACATTTTTTTTTGTTTTTCAAAATAATATATTTTCACACGGGTCTTCAACTGCAGCTCCTTAGAATATACAATATGAATATATGACTATAGAGATCTTGAATTTGTTATTGCCCTTTATCAGTGCATCAAATTCACTTCCTGTTTCACAGAAAAATAACTCATTCTCAGTTTTTTTTTATTATTGGTCTACTAACTACTATTAATTTTTTTTTAATTTTATTACTAAAGTGCTTGATTTGGCAAAGTACAATAAGGTATATTGACGAAAAATGCATACAAAGTAATATCCCATAATCATTTTAATTTGTGATTCCAGAAGCATCGAACTTTCACAAGATTCTTTATGATGACAGTCATATTTTGTGGATACCTTTCGCTTTCATTTTTCTAATTTGTCGTATTTGCACACAATTTTTGTTGAATTTATTTTGAGTATTTCGCTTTACTAATTTAATTCATCCCATATCAACACTCGATTTATTTTATTTAGTGTTCTTTTTATATAATTTTTGTTGATAATTTTGATGATGTATAGTCTTTTAGTGCTTTTCGTTTTTGTGGAAACTCAAGGTGTTCTATAAATTACTATAGAACCTCAACAGTTCCACATTGTTGAGCAAATATAGTTTATAAAATGACAGGCAAGTCTTAATTCCCCTACGAAGTTTTTTTTTTAACTTTTGAACTGTTGAAGCCTAAACCACTTCACTTATAGTTATAAGAATATTGCACATTAAAAAAAAAAAAATCTAAATATCAAAACGCACTGTGTGACGTGCAATGTAATCTTCTTAAGTGGATATTGAAGTAAAGTTATATTAAATCAAAGTGTTCCCAATGTCAACTTTATCTATTGTTTGGAATCATTCGATTAACTGAGTAGTGAGTGAATCGTTATCTCCATTCTAATCCATTATACCGTCAGTATTTCGGGGATTTATAAACGGAGTAAACTTTCTTATAGTCCTTTTAGGTATTTTCGTTCCATTTTAAATTATTTGAAAGTTTAAACAAATACCACGAAAATAGTTTTTGAAGACGAGATCATTCCAATTTTTAAGTTATGATGTAATGTGATATTATTATTTTAAAGGACGTGGAATACCGAGTTACCGACATTTCATCCGATAAAGAGATAAATCAACCTTCAAACAAAAATGGTGCATCAGTCGAGCTTAAAAAAAAATGCATCAATTCCCAGAAAATAACGTTTCGGTTTGTATAGTATGTGTGTGTGTATTATACTCCATTTTATAAGTTTTGTTTTAATAATTACTGGAATTAGAATGAATTTCAAGCTATTATATTTTAGTTACAAGTGCGACAGCTGCTACATGAAGTCTGTTCAAAACTTAAAATTAGGGAAGCATCAGAACACTATAGCCCACAATATAACCTTTAATTATTTTCTTGTGGTGAAATTTTTCATTAACTCATCATATTTCACAACGTGTAGGGGTGGCACCAGCGGGGGCGGGGGACCAAGGGATCAAATCGTCGGAAAAACGATTTTTTTTTCCTTTCAGAAATGCAAATGTTTAGAATGTATCGAACGATTTCCGGCAATATCATAACAGTATAACGATATGTTTAGAGGAGCATGATGTTGGCATTTTGAAATTCTGACGAGATGGTAAACAAAATAACGGCTAATTTATTCTGGGTCTATAACTTGTTTGGAACTTAGAACGTCTTAATGATAATAAAACAATATTTAAACACGTATTACTTCTTTTTGGAGTTTCCACGACATAATAACTACATCGGGTTTATTTTATTCAAATCGCGACGTCGATGTTTTGTAACTAAATAGGTATTTGTACAATGACGATTCATTAAGGTTTATCATCAATCGTTTTGAAATTCCTACAACACATTTACGGGAATGATTGGTTCTGCATTAGATGTTTCTCTTTAAAATTTCGCGTATAGAAGTATCAACTGGAACGAATTAATCACTTGTATAAAATATCGTAAATATTTTTTCGGAACACCATTTTATATAATAATAATTTATTCGTCACAACAACTATATTTATGCTATAGCCTATAGTATATCAACTACTTTTCATCGTACCGACGATGCATATACATACATAGTAGTAAAAGTAAGGGATTTATTCAATGATATATATTCACATGTACCTTAAATTGCATTAAAAACTCATAACTGATTTGAAAAACCACAAAAATTCGCACTCGCTCCGCGCGGGTTTCCATATTTAGTTCAGGCTTTACTTTCTTTTGTAGGTGTACTAGCATCTAAAACTTTGCTTAGGAAATGGCATTTCTCATCGTATTTTTAAACAGACAAATGTAATGAAAAATTCAATAAATTTCAATAGTAGCATATTTTCTTGTAGAACTAGAAACCATATCAATGATATGATTTGAAAATCCAGTTTTGGCAGTTACAAAATTTGCTTACAAACAGCTTTTTGTGTATGATGTAAAAATAGAAATAAGGAAAAGAAGTAAAATTTTGTGTAAAACAACACTATTAAACATTAAAATGGTTAAAAACATTGCCCTCGCTCTGCTCGGGTAAATGTATGTACTATTTCCACGAAACTCATTTTCCACTTTCCAGTTTATTGCGAGTATATGGGCCTACGTATATTTAATGCAGTGTTACAAATTTACATTCCCTATTATTCCATTTTCTTCCAATAATAAAACACCCTAACTTGTCTTAAAATGATACTGTCTTCTCGTCAGATACGTGAAAGCACCATGCATGCAACTGCTAAAAAAATATGTTAAAAATACCATGGACCCCCCTGTCGGAGAGCTTGTCCCTCCCGTCGGCATTACCCCTATAGCGCCACCCCTGAGTGTTATACGCACAACAAACACTTTACATTTCCTGGACACTGAGAATCTAACTAGGCAAATTTGTCCTCGAAAAACGGTAACTATAATTATGAAACTTTAAAATAAAGGAAGTGTGTGTACAGTAAAGTATAACACTTGCTTCCCCGCAAAAAAAAAAATAAAAAAATAAAAAATAAAATAAAGGAAGTATGTGTACAGTAAAGTATTGCTTCCCCGCAAATAGCACTTTCTGCGTATAAAAGTATATCTATACAGTATAACAGCAGTATTGTAAATAATATGTATAATTGTGAACAATCACATTGAAACCAATCAATGTATGAGTTTTAACGATAATTTGAGAAGAAAATAAGAGTCTGAAGTCTGCACAAGAACTGTCAGTGGATGAAAATTTATAACTGGAGGACAACAGTGGAGCAGCTTGCTATTAAACGGGAATCTAAGTCCGAAGGAGAAGTTTTGTTTTCGTTAAGCGGTTGTGTTACACCGAAACCTTGAAAACGAAGTAGTCCATTGTTGGTGCTGGTTTTGGAACTTTATATGGTATAGTACTGTATATAAGGTAAACCATAACCGACGCGAGGGCCCAATTTTGTTCAGGTTATTTTGTCAAGTTATGCTACACTTTTAGAGAAATTCTTGCAAAATTCCCCTCATTTTTCCTTTTTACGACACTTATGACTCTTATGTTGTTAGTCATTTGAGACATTTGGTAGTAGGCACATCACATTGTTCACATAGGAAAGTGAGAAAGCATAAAAAGTATAATGTTGCTTCGAAATAGCTACAGTGACGACTATACATTACGACAATAAATAAGAGAAAACGAAGATCCGTGAAGAGAATAGAAATCTAAATATCCAAACGAGGACCACAATTCCATAACAATACCTTCATAAACAAATGATTTAACATAAGTAGTTTCGAGGACTTTTTTGTGTCCTACAGTTGCTCCACTCTTAGATAATTCATTCTTGGACATGATTGTACATACTGTAACAACACAAGTAGCAATTCATTTTCGATAAAACCTGCAGTACAAAATTTATCAGCAATGTTGTTTTACAAACCATTTTCCTTAAGGATATTTGAAAGTGGCAAGTAAAATTTATATTTATTCCTACGTGATACACATTTGTTTAGAACCCTTGATATGGGTAAAAATAGTAAAGACTGCCGGCAAAATTATAATCGATTGTCTGACATCCGGTTCGACAGTGTGTACGGTCATTTATCTAAATCACAAATCACTAAATGAATGGATGTTGGGATATTTTTACTACTTTCCGATCTCATTCGTTCCGACATTGTGGGTGGGACATTAAAATCTTCTCTGCATTAACTTCATTTTATTATTTTTTTCTATCGGCTTACATAATCAAATTCATTGATGAATCACTGCCTCCTATATGAATCACTGCCTCCTAGGAGGCAGTGAATGAATGTATACACTTGCAATTTGGAGAACGCGTCTCCGTAGTGCTTCTCCGTAGTGTATAGCTTCTCCGTCAGGGGTGCCCACAGGGGGGGAACGTGGCGCAGCTTGCTCCATGGGAAGATTTTTTGGGGGGGATTTTTCCAGCAAGATTTCAGAGGTTATATCATTGTCAATAAAAAATAATGTAAAAAGGGGAATTAAATAATAATAATAATAATAAAGTTACACATTTATGTAAGCCCACATTTTCTGGAATCTTCAACGGGGGATAGGGGGGATTTACTTTGAAATCCAGTGAAAAGGATTAGATAAATATTTAAGAGATGTCATCGGAGAGAGAAGTTGGGGGGGGGGATTTATTTCGAAATAGAATATAAAGTGTCTTATGTTAAGCATTTAAGAGTGAATATGTTGTATGGAACTTAATTTAAGATAGGGGGGAATTTATTTAGAAAAAAGTAGAATAAGTTATCCTATGTAAGTACATGTAATTTTTAAAATTTACGGTCGTAATTGCAAGGAGGACTTGTGTAGAAAAAGCGAAAAGCAAGTTATAAAAGATTCTGATTTCTGAAATAAGCAGTCGAAATTACAGGATTTATCAACTATTACAGTAAAGAACGATCTCCAGTACTTATCTCGAAAAGACAAAACCCCAAAAGTGCAAAAATGGATTGAAAATAGCCCAAAAGCGTAAATAAAAATAGTCCGAAAGCGCAAATAAAGATCAGGCGCGGATCGTGGGGGGATGCGGGGGGGAAAACGCCCCCCTGTCATGAAAAACATAAGAAAGAAAAAGAGGAAAAGAAAAAAATGAAAAGAAAATCGAAAAATTTCCTAAAATCCAAATAAAATAGTATATGTTTGTACTTCTCGAATATGGTCTTCGACATCGGCATTTTCTTTGCGTCAGTCCCACCCCGTCAGCGCGCCTGATAAAGATAATGGCCGTATTCGGCAACTTAGATCTGGTGACGTCACAACTTGTCTGTGCTTAAGCCGCCTGGAAGAAAGTTGCCGAACACAGAATCTTGTTTCAAGCTGTGGCACACAGAGCCGGATTAAGGACGTTTGTGACCCCCGGCCAAAGCTGAAAACGGGGCCCCACCCCTACCGTGCAGAACCGCCACTTCGAATTTTCGTAAATCGGCTTGAGATAATCTGATTATTAGATGTGAATTTATACTTTATCTCCAGAACAACATTACTTATGCCCGATTGCACCAACAAAAAAGAGAAGATTAAACTAGAGTTAAATTTGACTTAGGATTTTAGTCCCATTTGACTACATGGGATTCAAATCTGAAGTTAAATTTAACCAAAGTTTAACTGTCCATTTTATGTCGGTGCAATCGGGCATTAGAAATCCATAATATGCCTGTGATAATATAAGAAATACGAAATTCAGGCAGAGCTTTTAACAAAGAAATTAAGAGAAATGAGGTGTTTGATTCCGATAACGAAGTTCATCAAGCTGGAGCGGAGCAAGTGCGAAAAAATTATATTATTAGGATAATTTAAAGCACAAATTCCTCACATTTTTAATTGAATTTTCGTTCATATTAATTTATGTTTTGTGGAATGTGAAGGAATATTCAAGTTATGCTTTTTTGTGTACTTCACGAGCGCGGTGAAATATACGTAGCGCTATTATTATAACGTCTTATTGGCCTAAGATACAAAACTGCAATTTTAGACATACATCCCAGCAAGGTATCCCATAAGTATCGAATTAGCTGGGTATCTCGAAAATGTTTAATTTTTCGTCAAAGTTGTAAATTAGAAATTTATATCAAAAATTCAGTTCGTATAGATGGAAAATAAATCAAATTCACATTATCAACGTTGCCAGCTGCATCGATGTCAACGTTCTTATAATAATAGGGAACCCCCATTGACTTCGGTGACAAAGTTATTGTTGAGCCTTCAATTTCTCATCCAAAAAGTGTAAATGTCTCAATATTATTTTCATTCCAACTAGGTTATTTTGATTCTAAAGTTGCCAGATTTCATTCACATTTCAAGCTCCTAACGACTTTGAAAGGGGAATATAGTCATCTCAGTTTACAAGATACTATTTCCTTCATTATTTCATTCACTATACATTGAAAATCTGGCAACTTGAAAAACAAAATGGTCTATTTGGGATTGAAATTATTTTGGGATATTTACACTTTTTGGATGTGAAATTGCAAGCTCTCCAACTTTTCCTCGTACGTCAAAGAGGGTTCCTTTTATTATAGGAAAGTTAACATCGCTGCAGCTGGCACTGTTGACAGTGTGACTTATTTGATTTATTATAACGTCGTCAGCAGTTTCTCCTAAAACATGTAATTAAACTAAAAAGAACTGAATTTTTACACAAATTTTGATTTACATCCTTGACGAAAAATTAACAGTTTTCGAGATATTCAACTGGTTCGATATTTATGGGACACCCTGTATTTGAATGAAAGCATCCTCCCTCTTAATACACGTGAACAGTATGTTCACAATTTCCTCAGTATGCCAGATTGAAAGGATTATTTAGTCAAAAAATAATTGTGCACAACTCGAACATTCTCTATCCTGATAAGCAATTTCGTCCATCCTCTCTTCAAATTCTATTTAAAATTCGATCTTTCTTTTTCTTTTTCAATAAAAATTTGATGATAGTCCGTTGTTATAAGCCGAGTGGATTTTCACAAATATCATTTACAACGGGCCCTGCTAGGATAGACGAAAAATCTTTTTAAAATTAATCAGACGCCAATGTTAGGTTACATTCTTCCATGTCCACTTCTTTTTCAAAACTGTCACTTTAGACAAAAAAATAATGTCTTATTTATATTTGAACCCCCTTGTATCTTTTTGCATGAAGTGGCATGTCATAAATTGTTGTATAATTAGATGTATGTTAGTAACTATATAATTAAAAATAACAAACCTAAATTTGGCATAATTATATACGGGGATTATGGGCCGTTGAAGCCGAAAAATTATATAAATTTAGTTTAATACATCTTGAAGCTAAAACAATTATTTTATGCACTTAACAGCGTCGCAATAAATAATAATTATCCCTGTTAAGTTTAATTTTCCCTCGCTATATATATTATTATATTTTGGTCCAATCCGTCCCTTTATAAAGATAAAGTAGGGTATTGGTATGTAGTATTAACTACATAAACATTAATCGAACTTGCATAAGTGCGATAATACCGTCTATTTATGTTATTAGCTACATTCGTAAATGACAAGGAGGGGGCCTCAAAATCACGTTTCCAGAAATTAATAGTTTTTTTCCCTACTATTCAGGAACCAGGAAAGTAATTACTTTTCATAATAATAATATTCTATTTTTAATTGAATAATTTATTCATTTTTTCATCCCAGATGGGGCCCCCCTTGGAGGTGGGGCCCCCGGCCATGGCCGGGTTGGCCGTTACGTTAATCCGGCCCTGATAGAAACACTTCAAACACATTAGGCTAGTTTATAGTTAATGGGTAAGTGAACCAGTAGCTTGAAAGTGATAACAAGGGTGTAATATTCAAACTACAACAAAATCAAATTCCACGTGCAGCCATTAGTACCGATTACGTTCAACTTGGCGCATGTGTTCGGTGGGAGGGATTTAACTTGTCTTTCCAGACCATTATATCAATGTGCAATTTTCGTAGAAATACACGTTTGGCAGGGCTAACAGCGATGCAAATTAGCAATTATTTCAAATACTGTAAATACGTGTTTTACCTTTAGTTTACCTTTAAGATAGTATTTGTTTGGTTAATTACTATTTTAATAAGTAACTGAGTAAACTTCAAAGTAAGGTATGTCATTGTAATGTAAATATTGCATACTGATGGAGAATCTTCCTAGCATAATTATAGGTAAATCGTTTATAAAATATACATGTTGAAAACCAATGGTCTTAATATTGAACCTTGAGGTACTCCCCTCATATTGCAGAACCTGTTCAAGTATATATTGTCGGCGTGATTCCGTGGTATTCAACAGATTAGTGTATTTTGAACTTAATCACAGATAATATATTTTACAAGTGGATGCAGTATTGAGGATTCAGTAAATAAATTCATAAACCAAAATAAATACACAAAATATGTACATTTTTCACGTGGAATATAATATATTATCAAAAATGATATTATTACTTTATTATTCTTCAAACAAAAGTACAATATATAATTAAAATAATATATGTATATCTCATGGGATCCAGCCACCGCAAACAGTTTCCACTGCCCAAATTTTGAAACTCCGGCAGACCGGCACTGGTGTGTAAAATATAGAACATGTTCATTTCATTTACATAGTTATTAACTAATTGTTCTGCATATGTGGTTCATGTAGTTAGCCAGTAGATGTCAATACCGTGTAATATTTACACTAACGTTTATATTAACATTCAATAAAAATTAGTATCTCAAAACTTCATATCGATTTTATCATTGTTTACTAAAATAAACTTAAAATGTAACATAATAAAACTTTAAGAACGAATATGCAGAATTCCTTTACGATAAATAATCATAAATTGTTGAAATCCCAACCGGTATAAAGTATAGCAAATGGTTTTTCGTTACGTTATTCTGTACTGCCTATGCTTTGTTGTTGAATGACCAAACGCCAAATGAGTTTTTCAACAGTATTTAATTTTTGGAATTGAGTGAAAGACAAAGTCCGCTCTGAAAACAATGTGGAGAATTTTTATTGTTAAGAAATGCTGTGTAAACTGTTTTCTGTATAATGTTTAGGCGGAATAGATATATTAAGATAGTGCTTCTTCGAAGTATATAATATAATTATGTAACTATATATACTGTGCTTTGGGTATTGCCTTTTTTCATTTGCTGCAAATTAGACATGATTTCGATCACCGATAGGATAACTTGGTAAGGGAGCAATATTTTTTGAAACGGTTTCGAGTTTACGTTAAGAACGGACTAAAGTTGATCCCAGTTGGGAATAGATTTCAAAAATTAGGATATCGGTGAAAATTAACTCTTTTTCTTCTTTTTATTTATTTTTTATTTTTTCAAATTTATTACGTACTATTCCATACTGCAATATTTAATCTCAAGTGGACGTTCATTTTTTACTTTGCATTTCTGTAACAAAATTGTTATTATCAGGTTTAGTGAGCGATATATTGACGACCAAAATGTCCCCGTTTTCTTACATTTAGCTTTATCCTGGGATGTGTGCTGCCGTGCATTGCAATTATTGAATTGAATTTGTTTACATGCTATATTGTACTTTTCAAAAAGTTAACTTGCATATCCCTC
>JAQFYR010000077.1:0-17413 GCA_034694985.1 Campodea silvestrii
CTTTTCTAGAACAGAATACAGTAGAGTGAGATACTTTAACAAGATACATTTATTTACATAAGACTGAAACATTTCACAAAAAAAGATAAAGATTATTTAACTAGTACTAAATATTTTTAAAATGAAACAATGTAACACTATTTTACGTTATACAATAATATATAACAACAACCGTACTGTCTTAGTTTCGGTCTTCGTTCACCCAATAATCGTAACAAAATTGAAAATGGGTAATGTTAAATATAACATTTGTAGACTTTGCGTATCGTATTTCATAATAGAAATTTTGGTTCCGAAATCTGCGAATAAGTATGGTCCTTTGACCAACTTATTCACAACTATCAAAAACGTTGATTGGCGTGAGTTCGAATCCAAAGTAATTATTTTGGGCTAAGAATATACTAACACAGCGCTTCAAGAATCAACACTATATCTTCCAGAAATGTGCCCATGTCTCCATTTTTGTGAAGCAGCTAGCACAAGACATCGTATCAATATTATCGGGAGGCTATTTAAAAGAAGAGTAGTCTATGAATACTGATGAGAGGTAGAAGGTTCTTTATAATCGTAGGTAGTACAGTATAGTATATACTTGCTAGGGTGAGGGTGGGGTGAGGGTGTAGTCTAACAAAGGTCGAAGGAGTTCAATATTACCAGGGAAAATGGAAAAATTCACATTATATTTCATAGGGAGATACGAAGTAAGGGAGACAATTTCGGGTCTGAATTCTGGTTCTCGTCGTGTGAGTCGAGAGGTAGTTGTGAAGTTGTTTTCGGGACGATCCGAGTTTGGGATTTTGACTTGAGACAGTTAACCGATTTTATGTGTTAGCTCAAATCAGGTGTGAGCGATTCGAGTTAGATATCGGGTGCTGATTATGTTAATTTTCAATAGGTTGTTGAGCGGCTAATTTCACATCAAGTAAATTAGTGGATTCATTGCATATGTATTGAATTTACTTATGTTTTTTAATAGCAACACAGCAGCATTAATATTAATACTGAAGCACGAATAAGAGTTTCGCTCGCTTCTACGAGAGTTAACTGTATAGTAGAAGCTCGACGATAATATAGAACTTCCATGACAGCGTCAAAATGTGATTTTAGTATAATACAGTACTTGCTGAAATTTATTTACATGTTCGTATATTGATTGTAGCTTACTGGTCTTCTGTTCATAATAATTATCACACTCGCATTTAGTATTGATAGACCTATTGTGTTGTTGTAAATCTTTATATTTCGATATTTTCGTAATATAACTATCAAAAAATGAAGAGATTTTACAAAACTGACTAACTCTTTATCTTCACTTTGTTTGATAAGGGTATTTATATGAAAATATCAAAATATAACGTTTTAAAACTCAATTTTTCTATCAACACTAAAGGTCGGTGTGATAGTTATTATAGGTTCATCCACAGACTTCATAAAACCAATGATTTTTTTTAGAGTAAATAAAGTTTAGAAATCGAGCTAATCGACAGCTATTCGAATGACACCTGCACATATAGTGAGGTATACAGTATATAATCATGATAGAATCTGGTGTGTATGTCGCCAGAAGAATTCTTTTTTTATTATTATTTATTTATTTACAAAAGTATAGAGACTACTAAACTTTATTGAAAACTTTGTGTACATTTTACATTTCCAACACGACATTCACTTCACTATTACGGAACCAAAATATCTAGATTCTTCACATACAACTTCGCAATTCATTACCGAAACAATCTATTTAGTAGAGTAAAGTGAAAGAGTCTGCATACTGTATCTTTTCAATTTCCTCTGAATGAATCTTCCCTTGATTAGTTCACATTCTTCTAATTGCAATCTTATAATTCCTCAATCTTCATTCCTTCTGTCTTTTACCACCGTGGCGCTTCAGGCACTCCGAAAATCATAATTACTTTCATCCTTCTTTCAAAAGACTTCATTAGCCTTAAATAAAGCGGGAACAACACAAAAAATAATAAATTTTTAACAAACTCCTAAACCCTGGTTGATCCTCATATAATAATAATAATATTCTTACCTGAGGGTATATATGCTGATTCTTTTTGACGAAAAGACTGTTAAAAATATTGTCAAATTAGGGCATTTTTGGTTCCATCTTGAGAGAAGATTAAAAGCTAATGGAAGTTTCGACAGTGAGGCTCTGTGTTTTCAAAAGCTGTGACCTCGAGCTATCTTAACTTTTTGAAGTTATATAGAAGGAAGAAAATATGAAACTTCAAAGAATGTTTTGGAATGGAAGTATGGAGTATATACTGTAAGTAAGGTTTCAGATAGGGTTTCAATACTGCTGTATTGCTGAGGAAATGAAAAATGGGTCTGCTGCACGGTGCTACAGTGTATCCTGTAGAAAAGATATAGTTTGTAACTGCTTGTGTCTGATCGGTGGTTTCGACTATTGTTTGTTGCTGAGTTATATTTTATATTACAATGAATGTGAAAGAGAAGTGAATTTAAAAACGGGGATTCTGAAAATATGGAGAGAATCAACGAAAGAAATTGATAAAAAAAACGCAACGCAAAGAAGCAAGGCAGAGTAAACGGGATACGCGAGATTAGTGTATGAGATGAGATTATAGTGAGATGCAAATACAGCTATCACGAGATGAAAAGATCGAGAAATAAGTGAGTTCGAGATGCTGCCGAGAAATATATATTGACAGAAGCAGATCGAGAGGAAATTATATCTTTACTGAAATAGAGAAAGGCATGCCAAGAAGAAAAGAAATCGAGTAAGGAAGAGATCCAGCGAGACAATATTGAGACTCGAGAGAGACGGTGAGTGAATTTGGTGGGAAAACATATCTCGCGGAAGAGATCGAGAGGGAAGCTGTCGAGGCATAAAGAGGCCGTGAGAGTGGAAGATCGGGATCGAGTTGGAACGAGGTCGAGAGAGGAAAGAATAAATGGAGATAGCCGATGGCGAGACAAACAGACTAGCGGTGAAGATCGGGAGACAGAGGAAATGACACCTAGTCCTAGTGTATGGAAGAACGAAGAAGAGAGAGAGGGGGGAGAAGTAGGAAAGAGGAGGGAGGAGGTGGACGAAAAAGAGGATGGGAGGAGTAAGTAGAAAAGATATCCAGAGAATACTTTATTGTTGTATTACTGTGACTATTTTAGATGTTGCGTTTGTATAACAATATCATTTTGTAGTTTCTGATAAAATGTGATTAATTAGCCCATACGTTGTCTTCTCTGATGCAATTTATATATTATACAAATGATATATTTAACAATAATGTTGTCACACATTTTGACTTTTCACGTATAGTTGTAAGTTACTGCAGGCTACCCGAAGATGTTCTATTAGGACGAAACCATCGGTACATAATATTGTACAGTTAATAAACTACAAGGAAACTCACGTAAGTGTATTTCATTTTATCGAGCATTTACCTTTAATTCTGCGATCTCACTATATTATACACTTTGCAGTGTGATTGCACCAATTTGTACATAATAATAGTTACAGTAAAGAAAAATATAATTATATTAATTCACGATAACAATATATAACTATACTAACCCAATAGCCAATATTCAAATTTTATTATCTCCCATTTCTAGTAATTCGAAGATCATCTTGAATATGTGAGGATTGCTGTATTATTGATTACGTAGACTACAAGAGAATCCGGATGCGTAGTATTTTCAATAGTCAAAATATTAAAAAAAAAAAAAAAGTCATTCCATTTTTTTTAATTACACTCTAAGAAATATATGTAGTACAAGTTAATCAAAAATATAAATTTTACGATTAACGGAAACTTGAGACTACCTTGGGGCGAAAATTGAACCATATACCTCCCTGTAACTACATATACTATATACTCACAAATTCAATAAACGGTCTGTATGATATACGCACGCAATTCCTTTAACAAATGTTTCCGAAATATCGGCTCTCCTCTACTATTACAATAGCGAACATATTTGGCAACGCTGTGGAACTCTGTGCGCAAGGGTGGTAGTTTTATAAAAGGGGGGAATAAGTGGAAAAAGAAGGGGGGGAACAGATGAGAACACTGGAGCAAACCTTGCAGGACCAGTTCGAAGTGAGTTTTGCAATCGGTAGGTTGTTCGATTCACTTTCTCTGTTTTGGAATTGTAGACAATTTATCAGTGGTAATATTTGACAGTTTATTGAGTGTTTTTGAATAATAAACAGGGTTGTGATATTGTGTATTTGTGTCTCCCTCGGCGGGAATACGAATTTCGGTAAGTTCGTGTTTTTGTTTACATTTTGGTGTAAACTTGTTTCATTGAACTTTTCGGAATGTTGTGTTTTAACCTCATTGTTGTTAGGATTACCTGGTATTTTGATGACGCGTGTTGTTTTCTAGGTATTTGGTTTGATTGTTATTATAAAACGCAAAAAATCGATGCGGGATTATCTTCACAAAGATCAGTAAATTATCTTTAATTTGACAATGAAGGTAATTTACTAGGAAGTACTACTTGTCATTTTTGATCAAGGTTATATTGATACACGTTTAAATGTTTGTTTTGTAAACAAGGAGAAAAAAATTGACGCCGTGAAATATCGGAAAATAGGTAAAGAGGCAATATTTGTGAATTATTGCACACGTTGATTTTTATAGGTTTCCGATATTTTTTCTGAGGAGCACTGGTAGAAACATTACGTACTTATAAGGCACGTACAAGAAAGTAAAGTTTATATTCTTTTGTGCTGTTTGTGTGTATTTTTTGTTAATACATTATCACATTCTTATGTCCTCATAACCTTGCCTTGCGACCTTCACACATGACTAGCATATTTGTGATTCAGCATAAAATCGGAAAATAATGGGATATTATATCTATACAAATTATTCTGCTTGACAAACTCTTGCCGCCGTGGCGATATGGTTTTGGTAATACGAGGTCTTTTAAAGAAACACTTCGAATGTGGCGTTAAAACAGACACTTGAACGGGCGGCCACTGTGTCGGTCTACCATGTGTTGAAATCCGACACCAAAATTTTGGAATCGGAACTAATATTTTACTGTAGAATGAACGGTACACAGGAAACACTGGATAATTTTACTAACAAGAAACAACTGTTAGCATTAGCAAGTATAACGAGCTGTAAAAGACGTGAAAATTCTAAATTATGAGGAGGGTAACCTAAACAACACTTTATGGTTCTTCGAACTCATAAAAAGGGGGTTCCGGAGATGACTTTTCGCAGTTCTAAGTGTGCTTATCTTCTTAAAAAAAAGTGTGCAATATGACACCAATTTGACAGCATCTTTCCGTTCTTAACATGTGCCACGAGAATCTGTTGACGGGTTTTTTTTTTCTTTTCCAAGATATAAAATCATTAGTGGACTAATTTGAAACCTACATATAGAGAGAACCTGCGCTGATGTTTATTTACTTTTAACTAGCCTTTGAAAATGGTAAATTACCCTATTAATTAAGCTGGCATTAACAATATGTTATAGTGTGTAATCAACCGTAATAGGGTTGTTCACAAGTAATACTCGTTTTCAGAATCGTAGAGTCGAACAGAATTTTTTTTATTGCTGGTAAAAACAAACTTTTTTTTAAACCGTGGAGGAGTGGAGTTTTTAACGACCCCTGTAATCAGAAGGTGGAACACCTATACCCTTGGGAAGTGAAAAAAATTCGAATTTTCCCTCGAAAAAGATACATTTCTGTTGTAGACTTTAGAAATACAGTTGCCTGACGTCATTTTTTGTCAAGGTCTGTAGATTACGTGATCATATGTAGGTTTGCATTGGTGCATTTTTATTATTCACATGATGATTATTAGTTACGTGGTCTATTTCATCACGATAAGCGTTGCAACAGTGCTGGGCATAAAAATGCAAATAGGGTTACCTTATATTACTGGTTGATGTCAAATTTTTGTAAATGCATTGGGTATGTAGGTAGTTTTTTTAGAAATAATATTATAACAGGATGGCATACTCAGTTATTCTGAAAAGTAAGTATATGTAAAAGCGTTTGGTGAACCAATTATTTTAATGTACACCGAATAATTTGACGTAATAAGTTTGAAAAACATTTATTAACGTAAATTAAAATATTTTCTGGAGTAATATTTTTTTCATATTGGGTGCGATACGTAAAATATCTGGAAAGTGACATAGATGTTTGTATTATTCGTGGTATTAATAAAAGATAGTCACCCGAACGACGCACATGATTTGAAACTTCCGAAAATTTACTGTCGCAAAATTATCTGTATATAAAACTTCAAGTGAACGTTATATTGCACTCTGCTAAGTTACACTATGTATGGGCTTCAAAATCCCAGCCCAGAGTTTCCCTAATCTCAGTGTAAGAATTCTCGATGGAGATGTGGATGTCTCGAAATTAAAATAGAACAATTGTAATATAATTAATACCTCCGAATTTTATTGTTACATTTTTTTTGTGAGGAGAATATTAGCATTTAGAATATATCCATATCACAGGCTGTTTCAGTATATTTCAGTTTCCAGGAATCACTAGATCATACGTGATTGTAACCTAACAATCAGATCCTGGTTTATCACATTATCAGAATTGTAGAAATTCACAACCTGCACTTTGCGCTACTTCCATTTCGTGTATCATAGCAGTTCTTGGAAGGACGAAATACGAAAACAAAATTGGCCTTTGCGACCTACTGTAGTATACAATGGAATGTGCTTCAGATAATCATTTTGTAAGAATTACAACTAGATCTTCTACCTAAAAGTTTTATGTCGAATTTAATGATCGTATGTTCATTACTGGATTTTTTTCAGCAAATCATGTAATCATTCCACTGTACCGTGAATCAAATGTGACCTAATGAATAGATTCGTCTATAATCATACATAATCTAAAAAAACTGGGAACCATCGAACATGTCAAGATTGTTAACTATTTAGAAGTTACTAATATACGGAAATTGCGATGACATTTCAATCCATAGAAGGAAATAAAGTATCTTGCAGAAGGATGCTTCCCAAAATTCACCAATTCCCAAAATTTCGCGTTTTATCGCGGATTTTGGTATTTAAAAATAAAATAAAATTTGTGCTCTAAGTATGATTCGTAACAACTTACTGAAAGCAAAATGAAGGGTATATACATCACTTTCCGTTCTTTATGGAACGGAACAAGGAAAGTTTGCGTTAAATTCTGCAGGCAGATTTTTAGAATATATTTTAATCCATATATGATTATTGTGTCTTGAGAGGTATTGATTACAGTAAATTATTTTATGTGACTTTATCAACGTGGCCTCGTTAATCTCGGTTAGTTCCACAAATAAGAAATGAAAGCTAAATATATCGTCAGAAGCAAGTACTAATTGAAACGTCACATAAAACTATGTTTTTAGTAACTAATGACATTATTTTGGATACCCTGTTGACAATGACGATTATCGACTCAACCGTAAAAGAACATATTTTTCCTGTTCTTGTATAAGAAATACGATACTTTATATACAATAATAATAATAATAATTCGAACATCCAGTATTTGTGTACCGAAGATATAATTGTCTCTGAATATAAAATTTGCAATCTGAGTATGCGGAAATAGAAAATCATCCATAGACCTTTTTGTTTGTCTAAATATTAATTAAACCTGTGATAGTATTTATGAAACTTTGTGTGCAGTTCCACATTCTCAAAGAAAAAGCTGAGGGATCTCGAATTTATATCGAATGCATCAGTTAAACCGCTTAAAAACAACGATGTTGAACTATAACTGAACCCAAAGTGAAAGCTTTTAAAACACAATATACATCTATCCCGATAGCAGATACTATAGGAATCATATTTTCCCCGGAGAACACCCTCCTTTAGCTCTACCCTACTCGTTAGATAATCAAAGGAAGATAACATTTTTAACCGCCCACTACCACTCTATTAACCAACAGTTTAAACTATCTCGAATTTTAGGAATGTCCCCCCGTAGCAGGTGAGACAAAGTAATAAAAGAAACGTAAGATCATTGTTGTATATACCCGAGTAGTAGAAACGACTTTTTAGCCGTAGGTGGTATATATCTTTATCTCCGGGAAATATCTCTGCAGCTGCGGGAAAAAAGTCAGAATATCTCGTTTTATTATTAGTTGGGAGAGATAGAGAAAGAGAGAGAAAAAATAATGTGGAATAATTGGTAACAAGGCCAGCAGATGTCTCCGTGGCTCGTAAATCTGTTGAGTTAATAGGCTTTTATGTGATAGGGAGTTCTATTAAATGATGAAGCTAATTTATTACAAGATTTGATTAGAAAATTGGATTCTAAAATGTGTGAAAGTATATGTCGAAGAAGGAAGTTATTGTAGGTAAGTTAGAGCAAAGTGAGGTTGCTGGGGGTGTAAGATTAAATGTAAACCGATGTAAACTGTGTCAAAGGAAGTAATTTGTAATATTAATGATCGCTGTGTGTGGAAGAAATACAGATTTCCAGCTATTCAAGTACTTTTGAAGTTTTCGTCTATTTATAGGTGATAGTCAATTCTCCAGTTTTAAACTTAAATTAAGGAGTTGTTCAATTGCGTAGTTCGGTGTACACTCTGATTCAGAGTGTACACTGAAATACGTAACTGTACATTACGTAGTCCGACTGTAGTCCATCACGATCCAACCGAAATCCAAATATACAATGTAGTTCAGTATCGTAGTTCTCAAACATATTTCGAACGTAGTTCTCCGTACTCCAACGTAGTCCAGCGTACCTCACCCGTAATATAGAGAGCCGCTGAAACCTAGTACGACCATAGTGAGCCACAATCATATTTTTTTCGAATTGTATAACCCGTCGATCAAAATACTTACAGTTACAAATGTAGATTTCCAGAGCTCGCTTTAAAAAAAGAAAAGAAAAGGATAAATCCGTTAAAGTCAATCAAATATTGCCTACAAAGAAAAAAAGTGGAAATTCCCCATTCCTTTGTTTTTAGACCAACCCCTAAAATAAACACCTGCCTAAGGGGCTTATAATATTCATGTTACTTAATATATATACAATATTTTAGTCGTATAGTAATGTTCTACACTAATTAAGGTTGAAAAATATTTTGTTACCAATAAAAATAATAATTATGAGTTATAGAATAGGAAAACAACACCGTACCTGTACCCTATAAGAAGTGCCCTTGAAATTACTGACTAAAATTAATAAGAGGATCTTTGATGTGGGTCAAATGTTAATGTTTATGGATTGAAAAGGAATTTGAATGTGTAATATCTTATAATTATAAAGCAAGAAGTTGAGAAATCAAAATTCTTTCCAAATAATCAAATTGCATGACAGAAAACAATTTTAATTATTGCATTCTAGATAAGGTATGTTAAATTTTCCTGTTAGAAAATTTACAAAGAAAACTACGTCTCCTGTGTTTTATAATGTTATTCTGTTTTCCGACAGAGAAATGAATGGAATAATTTCATTCATTTCTCTGTCGGGAAAAATTCAAATAATGCTACATCGTGCTTACATATTTGCAATAAAAATATCAAAGCATGTGTGAAAATAGAAAGCTTAACGCTTCATGTAACATGTAGGAAAAATAAGTTCCATACAAATATCGGAAAAAAGATTTTTAAAGCGTGTAAGAAATATCATCATATATGCCTTTCCTATAGAAAAGTAGGTCTAAGTTCCGAAAGGTTATTTTACGATTAAGGAAAGTGTGAATAAAATATCAGAATGCAGAAGATTATTCGGTATTTTCAAAATAAGGATATTGGAACAGCATTATGGTATGTTGCATACGTATCACGTTCATCTGATGTAAAGAGGAATAAAATGACGAATGAAAGAAAATGTATCCATACGTATAATTTTTATGTTCAATGAGGTGTTTGGTGATGGTTTATAAATAAAAATTTACAATGTCAATAATTTTCGTTGATTAGAATTTTTATTTTATTTTTAATTAAAAAAAAAAAGGTTTTGTGCATAAAGGAGTTATTTCTCTTGTTTATAAAAAGAAACTGTTTATAAAATATGTGCGATTTTGAAATTCTTAGGCGTTCATAATTTTTAACGATACGTTACTGGTAATTGTTATTACTGAAACAAGATTCCCTGTAAAAGTGCCCCTCCTGTACTTTTTTGCTACCAAATCTTAACTTCGATTCTCAGCTAGTTGGACTATTTCACGTCCATAATATTATTATAAACTTCGTATAGAAATAATTACTATTTCTGATACTCTTGAATTTCTAGTCAGTATATCAGTAAGTACAGGCGATTTATTTTCACAGGGTATTTTTCCCTCTTCAATTAAACAGACTGTGATATCAGAAATAGGAAAACATTTTTAGATGTACAGTACTCTCTTTTATTTAAATTTCGTACCGTTTAATGGAGAAATAATAGTTGCACGCTATGATATTGAATTTTTTTTAATTATTTTATGATGAAGGAGCAGGGAAAAGGCACAAAATGCAACTAAGCCGTCCGCTGTATAATGCACATTTTCCTAATGCTTTACTGCTGTGCCCACCATATTATTTTCACGAAATAATTGCAAGAGAAACTTAATATATTTGGTACATTATGCACTTATTAGTCATGAAGCAACTGTCAGTAAGTAAAGAAATATGGTATCATTGGTATGTACATGTGAGTACTGATGTCGAACGCGGGTGACCTCTTCCACGGTAGGCAGAAAACAAAATTCTCGACAGCATTCTCGATCACGGACTATCCTCTCTTTTCGTGATCAGCACGAAGCAGAAATAAAGCACAAAAGTGCAAAAAACAATATGGGTTGCTTCACACTTGTTTCTCTTTTTGCTCTCATTGCTCGGTATTATATAAAGTCGCGTCAACAGTCCCAGTCACACCGTTATCCAGAATCGAGCGAAATTTTCTACTTACCATGGTCTCATCTACTCTCAGTTTTTATTCCGGATTCCCCCGTAAAACAATTAGTAATCCACGTACCTCGAAGGAGAAACACATTTAATAGAAACCGAAGAAATATATTCTCCCCCAAACACAGAAGAAAAATATAAATAAACCCCCCACCGAGAACTGAAAATCCCCCTCTTTTTCTTCCCCAACACCGTAAGCTAGAGCTCAAAGTTCTCTCTCTTCGACTGTTATCATAATTCTCCCCTTGGTCGCCATCTTGGCTTCAGAAAAAAGTGATATCTTCCTCCTTTCCCCCTCCTTGTGATTATCGAAGGGAACATTTTACGAGGTGATAAGCATTTTGTGGTTAATCTTCACCAGTCTCCCCCACCCCCCAGGCTCTACATTTGTCATTAAAGGTAGAAAAAGACTTCTGCCTTTATTGTGAACATTAATAACAGTATTATGGGTGGGGGAGGGGGAAGATAAGATTATATTTCTTTATATTTCGATGAAGTTGTTTTAGGTTGTAATTGGTTGTCGATGATTCGGTGGTTTATTTTTGGAATGGCTTTATTAGAGGGGTAGAAGTGCGGGAGAAGCGGTATCAGCACTTTTTAAGTTTGGGTGGTAGGCTGTATAATGTAGTATACTACTGTGTAGACGTTCGGTGTAAATAGCCCATCATGTAGAAATACCATTATAGAATTTAAAGTAGCTTAAGAAAGTACAAAATAATGATAGAACGTTTCTTCTTAACATAACAAAAATATTTTCTTTAGAGTACTTTCGGTTTCAGGAAATCCATCATCAGTTTTAAACATTGAAAGAAAACAACTTCGTCAAAAGGTACAAATTTACACACTACAATCGCGAAATACGATTAATTGTATTTTTTTATGTAGTCGAAACCGGTTCGAAAATTTTGTCTCAGATATTTTTACCCTAACTGATGATGCTTGTTTGCTCTAAATCCTTAACTGCAGCTCGAACTACAGTTTGAATAAATCCTTTGTTAGGGCATTGAATTTGTAATCATATTCAATGGTTAGGGAGAAGAAAGTTTTCTATTTGTAGCTGATTCCACTGTAGCTGAATGGATACACCACCCCATTCGTAATCGGGAGGTGTTGGATTCGATTCCCGCTGGTGGATGATATTTTCTTTGTCTTAAATTCTTTATTTTTTTGCAACGATGCCTGTATCCTGTAGTGTATGTATTTGTTGTTTAATAGCTTTGTACATGCAAAACATCATTATTTAAAACGTTTTTCGAATTCTGTAAGAAACGTGTAAAATACTTCATTATTATTTTTTTAAATCCTTCATCATAATTTAAATAACGCAAATGTTTTATTATGAATACAGATAATATCGAAAGGGTAGGTGCAAGAACAACTATAGCGTAAAGTGGTATTAGGTATGAATTTCATTGACACCGTCCTTTTATTGTTGTGGTTTTGTTATATAACAATCACATTACGTGACGTTGATAAAAACAGAGGATGAGATGTGACATTCGATTACTGCATCCAGGAACTTGCAATTTCGAGTGTGTAATTTTTTTCAAGAAGATTGCTGGTGTAACTTTATAAAATATATTATGTCAAGAACAATATATTATTATTAATATTTCGTTTAACTTCTTACACGCTGACTGTAAATGGAGTTAAAACAATTACAATTGAGTTGTTCCATCCCGGCTCGGTTGACTGCACGTAGCTCAGGTTGTATACTTTTCGGACTTAATAATATGTAATTAACTTTTATGACTAAATGTCAGCACTTCTTGGAATATCTGATGTAATATTCTTGACTTCCAACATTATATAATTATATTTCTTATTATTTTAAATACATTTATACCAAGTGAATCTGATTAAATTTCGTTGCACTTATTTCCAAAACGCATAGAAGTAATAATGTGGCATATAAATGAATATAAAAACGAACGTTATTATTTCACTTTAAAATGCCTCTCTAGGCCTAAATGTAAAGTGCACTAACATGAAGACGGATGAATACCACCATTATAAAACATTTTATACGAACTGTTCTTGAATTCATTGTATGAATGTGTTTCTCTCAATTCTGTACTTCCTGCATACATTTAACCTAAGGATGTATTTCCATTTGTTGTTAGTCTGCTGCATCATGACTAAAACTGAAGAAAAAGGTCGAAAACATTAACATGAGGTTGAATAATGTATTGCCACATACATATTACTTCCCTCTTGGTATTTGTACCGCCTGCAGGTCTTTTACGGACGAATATGCACTACTATATACAGTATGTACTACGTACTACACGTCGCAGCTGGAGATGCACAGTGCATTTTTTTCTTTCAAGGGAGCTGTATTTTAGGAGGAATCCGGTAAAATGCGCGTTCTGTCTGTATTATGTGTAAAGCGAATAAACGATATCGAAGAAGATGTAATTTCCTGTAATTTATATTTAGTTGTATAGTTTGGTTTTAATGGTTTTGACCTTTGCTTTCTAGTTGGCAATTCATAGAAGCAGAAGTCTAGAGAGGTGTGTAGAATCTCCTATTTTATCTGTCTATGATGTTTCCAGGAGTCGAGGGAATTAAATTCTGTTACTTTTCACGGTAGATTCTTATTAGAACAAGTTGATCAGTGAAATTCACCGCGTAGAATAGATGGGCACACGGCACTATTCATTTTTTAAGTTAATTTAATCAACTCAACAGAAAAACAAGCAATTCGATTCATCTTAAATTTAACAAGTTTTAAAAGTCGTATAAACCAATTCAATTCCATATGAATGACACAAATTTCAATTCACTTCATCCTACTCAATTTCTGTTTTAAATCATTTCAGTTGATGAATTGAATGGTAACCTACCTATCACTTATCTGTAGCTGTATCCAGCATTTTCCGAATATTCAATTATTTGTTGAATTACAAGAAAATTTGCGTCTGAATTAAATCATTCATTAAGAATAATAATTGTATTAAGCTATAATACTGCACAATTATATTTAGCTAACTTTTCATGCATAGTGTCCAATCTTCAGTCACCCGCCCCTACATATGACTGTTACCCTACATGTATCTTTTACTTTATCTATATTAATTAAGACATTTCGTGTGACACGTATTTTTGCAATAAGTCATCTTATCTAACCAATTTATTGATGCTTGTTTATAAATATTCACAACTTTGGGCGCGGTCGTAATAATAACTATAACCTAATACATTAGAATGAAGATCTCCTGTGGTAAAAAAAAATGGAGTGATGCTCTGTAATTTTTCTCTTTCAGTGTTGGTTATGATCATCGATCGTTTCTTTCATGTTTCCAACATTATGCGTACATAGAGAGGCTTTTTGTTTTGTTCTGAGGTGCAAAGGGAGCATTAATTGATTAAGGATGCGAATTTTGGAAAAAGGGGAAGCATAGGAAAGGTTTAAAATGATTGGGTTGCAGATGGTTTAGGATTTAGGTCGCATGAAGTGCAGTTAATTCTGGAAGTTATAACTGGATGAGTTTATCGAGTCACTTGTTTTACCTCTTATGACTTTTTCCAAGTATGAGCTCTTCGGATTATGAGAATTTCCAGTTATATACACAATTTATATATAACAAATCAGATTATGAATCCTTCAATTTAGGAATTCGTAAATTATGAGCTCTTCCATGACTTTTGGAAATTATAAATTGTGACATCTTCCATGGCTTTTGGAAATAGGTGCTTTTCAGCGGCCCCTACGCTTTAATGTTCTCAAATTCCGTCGGCATAATTGCTTTTGCAATAACGATTTGCCTAAATTTTTTCTTGATTTCTCAGTTAAAGAGGTACAGTTGTGAACGTTTAAAATTTGAATTATTCGAAAATATTCATGTCAACAGAAAAGAACGTGTATCATTAGATATTTGCTTGTTTTCAATCTTTTTTACAGTAGTCCTGGCGCAGGCGTACAGTGAACACTGAAATCTTTGGGATAAGATACTGCCATATACGGTACTCGTATATATCCAGCGACACAGAAACATATCAGTCATATTAGAATAATTATACATTTGCGAGTTCCCTTTGAACGTACAGCATGACAATCTATTAATTTCATTATTTATGTTTCATATTTTAGAGGGAATGGCGTAGAATATATTTGATTCTAAAAGTGTAGGGTCTGAATTACTGAAAGCTTCTCAAATGATAATACTGTGTGTTGCACGCGCCATATAAGCAACTATTCCATATATCACAGGTCTCAGTTTAAAATACCACCATCCCTCTTTCGCACACATTATAAATCGAAGTCGTTTCCTGGACCGCTCCACTCCTCTGCAAAACAGCCCCAACTGCAGATGCGAAACGAGAGAAATAAAAACACTGTCACACTATGGTTTCTAACTTTCTATAGTACTACTCTTGTCTGGCGAGACGACACATTTTAATCGAAAAAACGTTCCCGTCAAAACAACAAAATCTCCAAATCAACCCAAACCAAACACTCAACCCATTTCAATATTGACTTATCCCCGCTGTATTAAAAGATCATCACTTTCCACTCATTTATTTCAATGATCGAAATGTTATTATTTGTAACTATTACCATTGAAGAGTAATCCTCTTTTGGTAAGAGCTGTCCCTAGTGGCTGCAAAAGCACTCCGCGATCGCTATTGATTACTGAAAAGCCATTGAGGCACGGGGCAAGTGCATCTCCTTTTACTACGCCCGGCACGTCTTATTGTCTTCATGGGGTCAAAGGGGAATCGTCCCTGCATTGACCTTATGATAGAAGATGACCACTAGAGAATAGAGGGACCGAAGTTATTAGACTTTACATGCTGTTTTGGAGAGAAGTGGTGTTCGGTGTTTAAAGTACTAGTTAGTTTTAGAAATGGGAGTTGAAGTGGAGGTTATTTCATTTGATAGAATTATTGGTAGACTACAAGATTATTTGTGTTTTTACTTTGGTTATTTTTGTATTTCGTTGCTTTCGATTGTTTATTCTTGAAATGTATGGGGTTTTCTTCATGGATGATGAGCTGTGATTTACTAGAAATAAACATTATTGTAGCCTACTGATGTTACTTTTAAAAGGAAGCATTACCAATTATTCATTTTGTAGGCCTAGTATGTAAAATAAAACTTATTTGTCATCATGGTCATATAAATCAATAGTCTCTAATTTTCATTACTCGTTTGTGAAATGATTCATCATTCCTAAGATTGCTCAACCCAGCACAGATCCTGGACTGCCAATACGAATAAACCTGAGTATACGTGGACCGACGGACATGTCTGGGGATAATATCATATTCGAAATTATCAAAATCCAGGTTCTGAAAAAAAAAAATGGAAATGTATAGATTGTATAGCTTCTACAAAATTTATTATACAGTATTAACTGGTTCAAAATAATTGTTAACAGTTTGAATTGTAACATGAACTTCCGCTGCCTTCACAGTTCACATGCAGGGAGTTGTGTTTTGAATATATTGAACCTATTTCGCAGTATTTCTCATATTTGGAAACTGATTTTGTGCGTTATGTAGTTTCCTGTTATTATCAGCAGAAATATTCACAATGCTGGTAATTTAATTCAAATTTAATTACGTTTGTTAAAGTTTTCAGGTTACGCTAAATTGCTAATTATGTATGTTAGTTTCTATACTCTATAGTGTTTACAACATAATTTTGTTTACAATTTCTCTTTTCATTCGTTAAATATTGATATTTGATTTAACAAAATCGACAAAAAGGAGTCGTTGAGACTTGAAATAAGGTCTATCGTAATCTCATCTCAATTTAGTCCCGACTTTCTGATATATATTTCTTTGAAAAATAAAAAAAAACAGATGAAAAAATAATTTGAAACAGTCTAAAAATGAAAAGTAAATTTCCTTCCCAATCTTGAAATTGTGAATCACGCTTCAGTTATCAGAAAATACCGTTATCACTTCGACTTGGAGAATATCACAGTCATTTCTCGCGTCAACCTATACGGTAGTATTTCGCGATCTCATCTCGACTTCCGAGTCGAAACTCGAGACTATGCACCTAAATAAGATTCCTAAAAACGAAATACAAACTAAACTTTTACTTTTTCCTTCTTATTTACCCTCCCACGAAACTTTTCTCTTTGTTCCCCAGCATCCAGCACTTTTCTATTTGAATTACTGGGTGGATAATTTCTGTTTCTTTAATCTTGGCGTTAGTATTCAAGTATTCGGGTAGGGCTTGGTGGTCTCTATAGAGTCAGTATGTGGACAATGGGGGTTATGATGTAAGACTTTAACTTGAGGAACTCGATTCAAACACAAAAGGGACACATAAAGGACACTTTTTTTGTCGCGTAACACAGTGAGTGTGGGAGTATGAACGCCGTGAGTGGGTTGAAAGCAAATTGTTGACGGAAAGTTATGGAAAGTTTTATTGGATTTGAATAGTTTTTATTATAATATGATTTTTTTTACTGGTTTTTATGTTAAATGAAGGTTTTATGTTAATGTTAACTACGGTATATCTGATTGGTTAATGTAAAACTAATGATAAATAGTATTTTTAGGCTGCTGCTTTATACCTGCAACTCATGCA
>JAQFYR010000078.1:0-17318 GCA_034694985.1 Campodea silvestrii
AAACCGGGAAAAAATCCATCCGGTTGGTTTTAAAAGCCAATTTGTGCCAGATTTAGTTTTGTTGTCATTTTTGAATGATTTTTATCCATCTTCCTAACTTTTTGTACGCGCGTTTCGCAAATACATCGCTCATTTCAATATTGCCTTTCATAAGGCAGTTTCGCAATGGTGCTGAACAGTTCACGCTGCGACTTCTTGCATGTGAACCTTTGTTGGGGGGAAACTAAATATGGTTCACAGCCTAAATCTCCCATTCTGAGAGATATAATTAAAATAGCATTTCACCCATGGGTGTTCGAAGATATTCACATCACATTTGGTAATCATCATAATATACATGTAGATGCATCCCAAATAGAAATTATAAATTCATTAATATAAAACTTCTAACCAACATACCGTTCTCACGTCCTCTGGTCGTTTTGTTTTGATAATACAGTACCGTAGAATATTATATGTAATGAAGATATACTGAAGAGTTTTCGAAAACAAATGTCATTTCGGCAGCACAATTTACAAAATATATAGTAGATGAACTAAGTACATGGTCTCAGTGGATTTTTTTTTAATTTTATTTTCGTCTAAATATAGGTGGAGACCAACGTAGCATCATGGATGTATTATAAATTCGTATGATCACAGGAACGTAGAATGATCAATGTAACAGAAAATCAACCTAGAATGATCAATGTAACAGAAAATCAATGCATAGAAAACGTATCCTAGAGTGAGAACACATTATTCGAGTTAGTGACTGGAATAGCACTCCTGAAACGCAGAATGATGATGTGCAATACATACACATGAATAAGGTTACGGTCATTTTAATTTAATTCAAGAATAAAAAGAAGTATCGTCGTAGCAAGAAGGATATTTTCTCCCTGTCTATCTTGTGGATCCTGCATTATTTTTAAATGATCATTAAGACTTCGAAAGGAGTACTCTGATAAATTTTCTTTCAAAATGGTAATCAGTGCTCATAAAGACAATTTAAATGTTACTTCTGGTGCATCAAAATAGTCAACATATACCACACGAAAATACATAACATAGAGTTACCAATAAAAGTTGTATTTTTAACCGATAGCAACCTTGTATATTTTACCTTATCTTTGTTACTATAAATACTAATAATGTACGATAACTGGACCGGTTTTAAAATGCTACCGTACTTTTATGCTATAGACATGAAAACAAAATCCTTAGTGCACTGAAATTATTTTATTTTTAATTCAAAAGTTTCAGGGTTTTCTGCAGCCATTCTTGAAATAACGGAAACGAAATAAATTAATATATACAAAGCATTGAACATCTATTGACTCAGCAAGTCATTATCAATTGTTCATTACAGTTTGTAAGAAGTTTTGCGATACCAAACAGCTATATATATAGTTTTTGGTACAGTCGGATACTATCGTCGTACATGAATTTCACACAGATTAATCTTTTGACTGTAATTCCCAAAGGAATATCATTATTTCCAAGCATGTACCACAGGAGTAATATTTCTTTTCGATACTTTTTGCATGCGTTGACTGGACTTTATTGAAATACATTACATCGGACTGCATGGTATGGTAGGACACTAATCCTTGTTTTCAAGTTTACATAAATTGTTTCTAGTTGCCATATTAACTTCATAGAAATCAACTGAAGTGGCAATATTAATACCGTATAAAATGTTGAAGTGTTTATTAAATTTATATTATTCGTTTTCAGATATTATTGCTCAGATACAAAAGCAAAATATTCAAATATCTAAAAAAAGAATCATTACAAGAAATCGTCAAAGTGGAAAGTAACAGCACATGCTAACGGGATGAAAAATCGCAATGGCACCTTCAGTGGCACCGCCAAACAAATGAGACGGGTGGGCAGTGGTTTCTCTTAGTCGACGTAGCAAGTATGGGGAATACCATAAATTTTATGCACGTTCTTGGGTAAATTTTATGCACGTTCTTCTTTGAGCATTCAAGTTTTTATCGAAGTAGAGAATGCTGCATAGCCTGCATTTAACACACAATCGAAAGAGACATTCGGAGATCATCTGAAATCATCTTTTACAATCTCTTTCTTTTTATAATAGAGGTTGCAATACCGCAGTTTGCTATACCCCTATTTTCGTCTACTTTAGTGAGAGTATACGTACATATCCCCAGTCCATTAGCTTGAAATTGATCTTCGAATTATTCAGTTGCCTTCATACATCTTATTTTGAAATAATTACGTTCATTTGCACATACGTTGATAATTAGTTGAAATTTAGTTGATAATACTATAATATTGATAGTGATATTGTATAATATTGATAATACTATAATATAATATTGATAATACAATAATATTGATAACGATAGTTGATAATATGTTGACATACATTGAAATTATTTTTTTCCGTAGATTTAAAAAAGTTAACATTGACAGTAATTATTATGCCATTCAAGTAAAATATCGTATATATTATGGTTTTAATCGGTATACTATGTTACTGCATTCAAAACCGACATTTTGGAACCTTCAGAGCTATTATTATTTTCGAAGCGGTATACGTGTGCAGAGTTACAGTGTTGTAACAGCTATAACTCAACTTAAAGTAAATAAACAGCAGTATAGACTAAACGCCTTTTGAGAGCAGAAAACGTCACCTTTAATGATTACATGTAAGCTTTGACCTTCAAAACTTTTTTGTTTTTTAAAGCATTTTTAATTAATTTATGCGACTAATCTGAATTTATTTATATTATATATGAAATTATAATGGTAAAAAATTTACAATTTTGCATTATAAGTGATCAAGCTGTTCGTGTTGCAACGAAATATGTTGAAGATAAAAAAAAATGCGTTTTATTCCGTCAATTCTTTTTGACATCAATATAACTAAATTAATTTAATAACATTTATCCCAATAAGTTTTTAGTTCAACCCTGCAATTGTTGGACACTCTTTTCGAAGTACTGTAAAATGGTATGAAGGTAAGCAGGGATACTTTTTTCTTGGTTTTGGTAGCAATATCAAGTAAGCTACAGTCACTGTTCAAGAACAGTCATCAAAGCTACCAGAACATATAGTTTTCTATGTGAAACATTTCAGATATTTAATATATTTCGTGGCTGATTCAAATACTTCTTTTCGGTGATACAGGTAAATTTCTAAAACACACAGTTGTGAAATTCATGATCTTTTCTTCGTGTGGAGTTGACGCAGCAGACAGCAGGATTTTGTAATGAAATTTTATTAATTTACAAGAACGATAACTGTTCTTCAATACTGGCAGTTTTGTTAATAATCTAACTTTAAAGGTATAGACCAGCGAGCATCGAAAATTTTCTGTGGTGATATTGTTATTTTTTTTTTATTTTTTTTTTTTCATGAATATCACAAAATCCGAAGTTACAGCATTTTAAAACGTGTTTTCGTCTGTACAGTTGTGACGTCATCAAAGCGTTTTCAATTAATATTTCAAAAATGGCTTATTATAAGATGCTTCTTCTTCTTCTTCTTCTTTTTTTTTTATTAATAGAAGAAAAAGTGCTTGTACGTATGAATATTTTTTGTTTTGTGCAAGTATTATCAGGAGAATAGTTATTGGTGTTTTTCGATATGCACACTCGTGACGTCATCACAATTTCCGAAGCTAATAACTCCTAAATGGTAATAGTAAGAGATTTTGTTTTTTCTCTGGTCGCCATGAAAAAGTTTGAACTACATGGTCAATTTACATCAAAAACGTTGTAGTCTACCTTTAAGTGCATTAAAAATTACAATTTTGATTTTGTAGGCTACTTTTTGGGGAGAGTTCATGATTATTATGTGCTCCGCTACTTTGCCTTTTCTCTGAGACCTTTGGAGCTACTTGCTCGTCATGCTAGTATCAATTAGTATTAATCAGTAGTAAGGCTTGCTTGGACTAACAAACGTAGTTCAAATGAATAATGTCATTGAATGAAATGACAGTTTGAAATTACTGGGCCCGTGCCCTGTTAGTCTGGCTGCTCCCCTAGGTACAAAATTTACAATTACAAAACATGTAATTGTTGTCAATAATCCCTCGGGGAGCAGCACGCAAGCCCCCCCACTGCGGCAAAGTCGGGCACGGATCGGGGGGGTGTTTTTTTTTTTTTTTTTTTTTTTTTAAGTTTTTTTTGGGTTTTTGGGGTTTTTATATTTTTTTTGTGTTTTTTTTATTTTTCATTGCTGTAATGTTCTGGTTACAACGAGAGTCCTTTCATTGGACTCTGATGCTACAGTGTAGCAGCCTATACCAAATTCCTAGTACTGGTATGGCACGAAAAGAAAAAAGAAAAAGAATGTATATACAAAAAACCTCTGTGCCAAACGGCAAATTTGGCTTTGCCGAGCCCTATGGGAATGGTCACAGTCAACAGCTCCGGGGACCCACACCACCCACCAAAACAGATTCCCTTACCTGGTAGTCCCTACTGTGGCAGTGTGGTGTTGGCGCAGCAGCGTCCAAGGGGAACATACCAGGGCCGGATCCAGGATGTCAGGATGGAAACACACAAAAGAATTTGAAGCTGCATTACGACAAATTTATAAACTACTCATTATGATGGTAAAAAAAAAAGAAAAAAAAGTTTAGATTTACGTTACAAAATGGACTTCGCGAAAAAAAAAAAAAAAAAAACTTTAGTTTTACGTTACAAAATAGACTTCGCGAGTTGCCTTCTCAACACGAACCAGGGATCTCACGGTAGGCCTATAAAGTTGAAACGATGGTAATAACCTAGAGCTGTATGTATTAATTATAACGGATTTTCCCGGATTTTAAACACCCGAATAACAAAAATGAGAATAATATTTCTCACGCGAGTTTATGATATCGAAGTTAACAGATTACGAAACGTTTAATGGTTGTAAAAAAAAAAAAAAAGCTACTCTACCGAACCGGGAAAATATGATTGATCAAATTGTTGCAAAAATAAAGGTCCTTCTTGATAGAATTTCAGTAATAAAAAAAGAAAAAAAGAATGGTTTCATATCATTTGCTCCGATCTCAGCAAGTGGTCCCCGGGTCCATCCTTCGTTCACACATGAAATATACATCTCAAGTCCTAGATATTCCTTAAACCGATTCTCAAAAAATACGAGGTTGGGCGGGTAAGGTAATGTAATGTTAGTATGGTAAGTAGGGAAATGAGGGTAAGACATGTGAATGTTAGTATGGGGTGTATTTCTTGATAAGTCGGCATCGGCGTCCTTAAGTCTTGGGGAAAATATCTCACATGATTACAAGAAGATGGCCTTCACGACCTCTATGAAGGTCAACAGAACATCAATGAATATCCATATGCCAATTGGGGTTCAGTTGCAAGAAGGCCTGTTTTTGTTACTTACGTTAAATTTTACACGCGAACAAGAAGCAAACTCAAAATTATTACCAACATTGAAACTTTCGTAATTCAGTCGGAACTGAAAGACACGAAAACTCTCATGTCCGGCCGGTATTATTGTTCGAATGTTGTTACTTTATCACGCTCTGTTTGGAGACAGATATTTTCTTAACAACTTTCGGACAGTAATATCGGTCGGACATCTGCATTTTCGTTTCTAACATTCCCGGATGAATCACGCGTGAGATGTAGTCACGCGTTCACAAAAAAATATTTAATTTTTGAAAAAGGTTAGTTTAAAAAAAAATGAAAAAAATGTAATGCGATCTGCTGTTTTTAATGTGATGAATAATTTAAAAGTTACTGAAGGCTATTATTTAAAACGGATGAAAAATTGCAAATTACGTGAAAAAATACTAAGAAAAAACGAGTTGAATCAGCAGATCGTTCGCGCATGTCATAACACTACTTCAAAAACAGTTGTGACGACAACTTGTACCCAGATCTGTGAAAGAATAAATCAGAAACTAACTTTCCAGCTCTTGTATATTTCATAACAAAATTCTTAACAAAACTGCCTAAAACTGCCTAAAACGCTATATTTTAATTAAAAATATATTACTAAACCTGACTTAAATATAATGAAATGAGCATTACATTGTATATTTAGCATTCATCTTTTCTGATATTTTGATGCATTTGGTGCTATGAAATGAATTTATTTTCATCAGTAGGTCAATAAAAAAACTATTAATTACATTTAACAATTATAATAAATATCCATCCCTTGATGAATCTGCAAGCATGTATGAATTGACCGTGGAAGATTGAGGAGCTGTAATGTTATTATTATCATGAAAATAATTTAAAGGAAACAAAATATCAATTTCCTGTTAACACTAGCAGATTGGAAACACTGTACTCCACTCTCAGTGCACTCTTGCACTCTTCCTTCGGAGTGGAGTGGGAGTGGAACATTTTGTGCTTGAAGCCGAAATTGTGTGCTCCCCTGAGCTGACAGCTGAGTGGAGTGAAATGTGGGTGGAGTGGAAATGGGGTGTTTTATTTGTGTGCGAATGGCAACGTTAACAAAAGACGACAAATTCGAATTCATGTATATATTATATTATATACAGTATATGTATATATATTATATATATATTAATTATATGTAAATATTGTACTGAATATTAGAGGATGATAGGATCAAGCAGACAGGTGTTTTACCACCCTTTAACCCCTCAGGGGACTACTGTCACCTATGTGTGGAAGTAATGGGTATGGAAAGGTTCGACATACGACCGCGGTTTCGTCCCTTCATCGCCATCATCAATCGCGGTCGTATGCCGAACCTCTCCATACCCATTACTTCCATACATAGGTGACAGTAGTCCCCCGAGGGGTTAAAGGGTGGTAAAACACCTGTCTGCTTGAACCTATCATCCTCTAATATTCAGTACAATATTTACATATAATTAATATACAGTATATTCCCCACATTTTTCACTGCCTATTAGACGCAGCCACAAAGTGAAGGCAGTTTCGGAAAGTACACTTCAATATGCTTTGACTGATGTATGAAATGCCTATATATAGATCGCTACGCATGTATTTTTTTCAGATTTTTTTCAGAAATCGGCGGGTACCCGTGAACCCTCCTGTATAAAGATTGACGCTACTTCATAATAATTATTATATATCCTAAAATACATGGAAAAATGATGGGTCGAAGTTTTGAGGATGCGAGCACTTTGATTCGCTCCCCATACAAGATACAAACTTCCCGTGATCACTATCACCCTTCCAAATTTGGTGCTGCCTTGTTCTGTTACAAACCGTTTGTTCCACCTACTCGGAACAAACGGTAAGTAACAGAATAAGGTGCTGGCAGATTCTAACGGACGGTCTGGTTTCGCGCACAAACACATCACACGAAAAAATAGCCCAGATGTGACCCACTGGAGGGGTCAAGGTTCGCAAGGAATTGAGCGTCCGGGCAGTTTGACCTCCCTATAACCTTCTCATGGTCAGTACCCTATAACCACGCCAAATTTGGTGCTTCCAGACTCAAACCCACGGTCTCCTATCGGCCACAGATACAACGTGACTGTTCCTAGGTAAATATATATACTCTATATAAGCTTCATCGTTATTTTTTTTATTATTTGTTTCGTGTTTGTCTGAGTGTTTGATAATGACTGTACATCATAGAGAAAACTCCTTGCATCCATAATCACTCCGTTTTAGTGGTGGAGTAAGAGTGGTGTGGTGTTTTGTACTTCTGCCAGAAGTAGAGTGGGAGTGGTAGTATACTTGAATCAGGAGTGGAGTGATATGTTTTGGATTTGGAGTGGAGTGGTATATGTGAGGCTGGTATGATACCGATAACTCCTAAATTTGAACACTACTCAGTACCACAATTATATGTTCCTACTAATACTTTTGAACATTGTTCAAAATGTGTGAGAATTTATTTTCGTCTATAGTACATCCCCAGAGATGTGTTCGTCCGTGCTATCTGTAAATACATTCACATACATCCCATTCATAATTTCATATCATCAGTTCCTCCACCATAATATATATATGACGTCACTTACCCTAAACCCCAGAGTGTTCCGCCGACGCCGTTACAACTGCTGACAGTAGGGAGCTTGGTGCTGTCTTGGGTGGTTGTGGGTCCCTGGAGTTGCTGACTGTGACCCTTCCTCCCCTACACCACACCACAGCAACTTTACTCATCTGCTCCTTAGCGGCCAGGATGGTACACGCTTCCATCGCTCTCGGACGAAGAGGCAGTCGTGGCGTTACCATCACAGCCTGGCACACAGAGCGCATGACGTGGTGGAGGCCCTGAAGAAGAAGGATGTAATTTACACTTGGGAATAAATTCATTGGGTTGCATTAGTGGTGTTGATTTTCAAAAAAAATGTTCATCCGGTTATCCGGATATTTTATACGGACGGGTATCCGGATGAAAAGACGTAATTTTTAATGCCCCCGTCATATATAATATATCAATGCAAAAGCCTCGTTTTCAGGATTACGGCGTTTTTTTTAAATCACCTTTCTACGATGACGGGTTAAAAAGTTTTTGCACTTTGAAATTATAGTCACCGGAAGTTTCTCTCGTTTTGCCTCGTGAATATCTCGCCTTACATATTATGGTGTGTAACTTATGTTTTAGCAGCAAACTGTTCAAAAGTAGTTTGAAAATTTTATCATTGGATTATTCATACGATTTACTTAGCGAAGTTCAGATTTCGTTTCGAATATACTGGATGTACCCTAACGTGTTTTATATCATCTGGAAGATCTCGTTTTCAGGATTACGGCGCCGCTTAAATAAACAATCTTCGACGTTTTGTTAAAAAGTTATACCATTTAAACTCGAAATCAGTGATTTCCCACCGTTTATCTTCGAAAAGAAGGTTTAATACGAATCCGGATACAAATTATACGGACGGATATCCGGATATCCTTATACACCACTAGGTTGCGTACATATACATATATATAATTATATATAAATATATATATATATGTTAGTGTATATTAGTTATAAACTTTTTGAAGGTGTAACAGACTGAGTTGAGAAGCAAAATATTATTATTTCGTTGAATTATAAACTATAAATAACGCGAAGATTTGGTTATAAACATTATTTTGTATGATTTTGAAAAGTTATTTATTGTTTTATAACGGAATGTATACAATACCATTTACTACATCGAATAAAATGAAACAACTACAGTAACTTTAAGTTATGAATTGTAAGGGATTTTCTTATTTTTATTATTTTATAAATTTCATTATGGCATAAAACCATTGACAATTGCTGTTCTTAAGCTGTCACTACATCCATAGACCATTGACTAAAATATTGCTGTATACTTTGTTCCATGAAAAAATTGCAATGACTTTGTTAATTTGTATTATAACTTGATCGGCGCAAATAGCAAAAGCTCTAAACGAAAAATATTAAAAAGTTTTATTCAATTCAAATTAAACAAAAACCTGAAAGTATTAACAAATAAAAATGCTCAAACTCAATGAAATCTGTAGCGTTGAAATATTGTAAAATAATTAGCAAAAGTAAAAAAAAATCTGTTGTGTCTTTTGATTGAAATCATGCATACATATTGTAACTACAGTATAATTATTCTTGTAAGAGTACTCACCGGTTCTTCTGGCGTAGGGGTTCCCCCTTCCGGCTGCATTTGCTGCATTATTGCGTCGAGTGACCCACCCCTGTCGAGCTCGTCTGGAATTGATCAACCGAGACCCTGAAAAGAATAAGAAATAGACATTATGTTATTGTGTTATTTCAAAATAAAGTACCTTACAACCAAATAATGAATTTTCGAAAATACTTTTCCAAAAATAATGAATTTATATTAATAATAAAGAACAAATGTCTGCCAACTCTGTAATTATTATATTTTTGTTGATACGACCGGTTTAGCTAATGAAACAGCATCCTATCAAATAATTTATCTCCAATTAAAAACAAGACACTACTACAACAAACATTATATTATTACACTTTAAACTGGGTAAACCACCCATAAGGCAATATTATAATGTAATTATTGTACCGAATATTAGAGGATGATAGGATCCAGTATAGACAGGTGTTTAACCACCTTTTAGCCCCTCAGGGGACTACTTTCACCCATATATGGAATATGGGTATAGGAAGGTTCGATATGTGACTGTGGTTTCGTCCCTTCAGGACTCATCAGGCATGTTGACACTGCTGTTGCGTTAAACCCCTAATACTAGGCTTTCAGCGCACAGGTATGTACCACTAGACCACGCTAGTCAGACAAACACCAACAACTGAAAGGTGGTATTTACGGTAGAGGTATTAATAATTTAAAATTTCCCGCATTTCTCCTTCTTTGTCATGCGTTCTACCCACTACCGTAAATACCACCTTTCAGATGTTGATGTTTGTCTGACTAGCGTGGTCTGGTGGTACAGACCTGTGTGATGAAAGCCTAGTATTAGGGGTTTAACGCTACAGCAGTGTCAACATCCCTAAATATATTTGAAAAATGTGGTATGCTATAATGGGCTGATGGCCTTTTGTTAATTAATAAATTATTAATTCATTATAGATATAAAGTTACTCTGTACTTGCTGTGTGTTTTAAAATATAATGAATTTATGTTTTGTTGTGGTTGTGGTCTGGGAATATTTTGAACTTATAATTTTATTTCATCCTATTATTTTGCAGTGATATATTCTGAGTTCTACAGAGCAGCACCGTATGAAACCATACATCATTTTTTGTTCTGCAAAGGAGCTGCTTACCAACAATATAAAAGTATGAAAGTCCCAATAATTGTATTTAGAACAATTGGTGACAACAGAATTCCTAATGAGAAACCTTAGGATACTCGAGCAGAACGAACAATCAATTGTAAAAATGATATTATTATTATTATTAATACATAAACAAGGAAATACTGCCCATTATTACTGATTCCAGAAAGTTGGAAAGAGCTAATTCAGAGTTCAGATTTACAAATCCAATTACACACACTTGTGGTTACCTCTGAGTTTCAGTGATACTCACAATATATAATCACGTGATTAAGTCAAAAGTTCGGAGATAATCACGTAACTAAATCTGATCTCTGAAGTTCACAAATAGCGAATACCTAACTCTGCTGAAGTTCAGATCATCAGAGGTAATTATACATGATGAAGTCTGAACTTCAGAGATAGCATATGCTGAACATAATTATAGTTGCTTTTGAAAGTCTAAATTGGGAGGTGACCCTTCTGGGTTTCCGTACCAGATCTGTTCACTATAATATATAGCGGTTTCGAAATCAATGGTACCTTGGGGATGAATTAAATTAAATAACCACCAAATATAACTAAAACAAATTACATTTTGGCAATATACCAAATGACTTTGAGGTTCAACAAAGAAGAGTATTAAACGAATGTATCGTGTAACGAGAATACAGAGTTAGAAGATTAAAATGATAAATAAAACAGTTTTTGCCTATTCTCTAGATTAGAAATTTATTGCGACCGGTTTCGTCTATAATGCGACATCATCAGGCACTATACAAATGTAAGAAAAATGCAAAATTAGGATAATTATCATCAGGAAATAAAACAAAATAATTCTCCTAATTTTATATTTTTTTATACATCTGCATAATTTATAGTGGCAGATGATGTCGAAATAAGACGTAACTGTAATAAAAGGGAAAAAAAAGTAATAACAAACTTCGAAAACAAAATTTGAGTCATTGAATTTCAGAATGAATGGTGACACAATTGAAATTAAACTATTGGGCCTATTCTGAGCTCTGTTGATACTAATCGCATTCGACTTTAACTTACGTTCCGCTGCATTTTACTATTACAAATATAGGAAAAGCGACATGAAGCCACCTGTACAGCGCAATTTGAATCTCTATCGGTTGCGAAAGGACGTACTCAGAATAGACCCCTATGTGTTTTCTCTTGGATGCGATTTTGCGATTATGCGTTTTTCCTGCAGTACTGTACGACTGCGTGCGGTTGATGGGACTAAATCGCAGCTGCAAAATCGCATAGTGTGACACTTCACTTACAATTAAAGTCGGGTTTGATTTATTTCGCTATAAGATAAAATCTGTAATATTACAAATTAAACTTTTCAAACGTTTTGTTTCAATCAGAAAAATATAAAGCTAGTCGCACATCACATCGGATCGGAATGGAATATTATTTTAACCATGTAGAGTTAAATGAGACGAGAATGTATTCCGTTCCAATTTTATTGATCCGATCTGACGTGATATGCCAGCAGTGGTATTTCACCTATATGAATGTAATAAGCTGAAAACGCTCACAGATTGCTAGTGAAATTGAAATAACGATTTAATTGAATCGCCTATTTCTTTCTTGATCAATAAATTGATTTTGAAATCTCAATTATTTCCCAACTCTAATTATATCAAATCACTGCTTCTAACCTGTCTGCATGATCCCCCAGATCCGAAGATCAATATCATCGGCTGGGTCCCACTCGGGGTCTCCACCATTCAACATAAATTGCACCCCACCGTCAATGACTAGATTATCTACGTAAGCCCAAGTTGTGCAGCCTGGCGGTGTTGGCGCTGGTGAAACCACGACTGATGCAGCTGATCCTGGTGTATTAGGGACCACAACTGCCGCTCCACGTAGGGACGGGCTCGCCTTTGCACTGCTGCCTGTAGGAAGGCGGCGTGCTGCATGGAGGACACGTCGGGGTGCCGCAGAGATCAAAGGGACCGCTGACGCAGTAGAACCACCAGCCGAAACTGGACCAGCAGCCGCAGCAGGACCAACAGCCGCAGCAGGACCAACAACCGCAGCAGGACCAACAGCCGCAGCAGGACCAACAACCGCAGCAGGACCAGCAGCCACATGTTGGAAAGCAGGTGGAAGGGTATTCCTTACATCATGTGCTGCGCCTCTTAATCTATCAACGTAAAGTTGTAAGTCATCTGCTCCCTGATCAATACGTAACGCCCAGGCAGCTCTATGGTCGTTGCTCATGTTCGCCCGAGGATCCCGTATTTCCTTCACGACTCGAAGGAGTGAAGCCGTTGTGTCACAGGAACCTGATGACACTTCCTGGACTATATTCTAAACAGAAAGGTACATGACCATTAAAAAATGTATATCGCAGATTACAGAAACATTGCAGATTACAACAAGACTATAAATTTACAGTGTATTCGTTTTCAGCTTCAAATTTTAAGATTTTAAAATGATGTTATAGATTATAAAAATATTTGTAATATAACATCATTTTAAAATCTTCAGATTTGAACCTGAAAATCAGGTAATCGCAATAATACACAAGTGAACCGAAAATTTAGGATTCATGAGACCAGTGCTCAAGAGGTCATGCCTCATCCTCAATCATCCGCATCCTCAGCATTATGAGGTGAGGTCCAGTTGAGAACACTCATTTGAAAATATATTTTGAGGTGAGTTTCGGGACAGAAATTCTCATCCACAATAAAAGTTTCACGTTTTTAGCCGAAAATATGCAATTTCAATGTGATTTTTTAATTATTTTGTTCAAAATTTATCAGTTTCTTCTTCTTTTACATTTTCCTTCTTAATTTTCCCGCTTCGTTATTTCTTACACCTTCAATTTCCAATGCCTCTGAAGTTCAGGATTATAAATGGTACCCATCCTCAAATAATTGAGGTGAGGACGAGTTGAGGATCAACATTACCAAATACAGTTTGAAGTGAGGACAAAACTAAGAGTTCTCGTCCTCAGTACTTGAGGTGAGGATGAGGTGAGTCTTTACAAAAAGTCCCATCTTTGGCAATGAGAGTAGAATCTGTCAGTTTAAAAATGTTAAATTAATACATTCTGTCACCGATATAAGAGCACTAGAATGTATTGAAACACATGAGATTTTAAAAAATACACCAAATATGCTGGCCCTTGCGTAATTGCTGAACGCGTTCATTTGACTTTATTTTGTAATATCTTGTTTGTATGGTACAGTAATAAGCGTTGTATGTGGTAATAGTTTACGTTTGTTCCTACATTTTATTGCTTCATTAATGGAAGTGCTATTTTATTAATCAGATAATTCTCAATTGTAATTTGTGAAACTGTAATTACATTTCAATATTTTGTGTATTTAGTGGCGCGATCATGAGGACGGAGCCTTTGACCCTGAAAACGTAGAGAATGTGTATAGTGAATAAACATCGAGAAGCCAACACTTGTGTTTATACAAATACGTTTAAATCATTTTGATTTCAATCGACCCAGCACCCTGCTTATCAGTATCAGTTAGTGTTATCTAATAATTTTGTACTCTTTTAAATATTCTTTACTTACTGCAGTTGGATTCCCCTCATCCTCAGTCACTGCCAGCTTGGTGGCATAACCCATAAGATGGTTTTGGATGCCGGTAATTTCACGAGTAGATGGTGTTTTCTAAGAAAGAATGAAAAAAACATTAGTTACTATCCGTCTTAATTAGGGCTGTCAGTTTTCAGATATTCGACACATATACGAACGAATATTCGGAAGAATTGCCAAAACAAATAGATTTATATATCGAGTCAATAAGTTCGAAATTAGTTACCGTACTTGATATTCTTCGATTTCCTTCCCAATATTCCTTTTTTTTACAAACAAAATATTATATAATCATTTTTCCAATTGGTTGCTTATTTCCACGAACGAGCTTTATAATGACGTCATCAACGGACGTAAAAATTACTATCATTATATTCCCGATTCTCTGCTTTCTAATATTAACAAATGTATTGCTATGATTGGTCTACTAATGCACTACTCTGAACTCCTCTTCACTCCGATTGAACTCCGGTGCACTTCGACTGAACTCCGGTGCACTTCGACTGAACTCTGATGCACTCCAACTGAACTCCGATGCACTCCGACTGAACTCCTCTGCAGTCTGCAGCACTATTGTGTACATATTTCGGGAGTAAAGTAGAAGTGCACAGGATTTCAGTCGAAGTGCACCGGAGTTAAGTCGGGGTGCATCGGAGTTCAGTCGGAGTAAAGAGGAGTGCAGTACAGAGGAGTGCAGTTGACATGTACACCGGAGTGCAAAAGTGGTTCACCCCTCATCCGAGCGTCGAATGAGACGAGCCTTAAACGAGCGCACTCTCGGTTATTATTAATATCCGAATGGAAAATAGTTTTGAAAGTAGATTTTATATTAATGCAAATATTTAAGAGTATTTTAATCTTGAAAGGTACTTAAGTGTATAATTGTAAAAACGTCATATTTATAGTTATTTTGTATGTTACTGCCGGAATTCAATTACCTGTGACGTTTCACTTGATGGAAGAGCTATGCTGACGTTATCAAAGACCGTTTTTCAAAGCTTTTATTTCATTTTATTACAATATAAATGCAATAATTTCAATTTACCCGAAGTGTAGTTCTAAAAAATAATTTTGCAATTGAAAATGTTTAGATTTCTGAAGCTTTCACATTTTACTTGGAATTCCCCATTTTAAACGAGCCCAACCGTTCTCGCTCGTTTGTAAGCGAAAGAGACCGAGACGGCATTGTCTAACCGAGACTGAGACCACTAGCTTCTAAACGAACTCGGTCGGTGGCACCACTATATCGAGGTTCCGAAAACAATTTACTTTCATGGTACAAGTTCATATGCATTGTTATAAATATTCTCACAATTTAAGATAATGTGGTTGGGTCTAGGAGAACATCGCAGTATAATCTTAGATTCCTCTAGGTATGACCTCTGTCGCCCAATGACCCAATCGTTTTGTATTTCTATCTCTTTATGCAGTGTCAGATAAATGAATGAACTTGGCATGATTGTGCAACTGATAAGGGAGGCTAAACGGAGCCCATATGATGTCACAATCTTAGATCTTCTTAAATTCGAACATTAGGTTAAGGGAATGCAGTGGGGACAAAATCATGTGCGAGGGTTTCAAGGGAAAATTTATCTTGTAGCGTGGTACAAAAATAAATTATTTTCTTGTACTATCAAAATCACATTTCAGCTAATTTCTACAGTTCCAAGGGTTTCTAAATGACAGATACTTTGTTATCGGACATTCTTCGTACATTTCTTCAAACTGTTGCATTGGAGCTCCTAAAAGTTATTTATTTCAATGTCGTTATTGGCAGGTCAAGCGTATCAAGATTATACACAGGTTCTCATGTAGAACTCCACGTAATGACAGGCACATTTCAGTTCCTGTTGTTACAAATGCCCCGGACTAGGAATTCGCATTATTGCTGTGTATTCAGATTTCACTGCAGACATTTCGGACAAACTTGATATGATAATTCAGATAGTAGATGTACTCATCAGAGAAATGTTTTAGCTAACCTGTGATGGCAGTTCCAAGAGACAAGACGGCACTTTATAGGTCCAACGGTTTAGATTCTAGCATCAAAATTAGAATAGTATTTTAACTTCATTCTTAAAGTCATTCTCTTCAGAAATATTATGGCATGTTTCCAGAGCAATAAGGTATAAGCTTTCAAATTGCCCTTGAATGTCTATTGTGCCTTCCGTATCCACAACTATAATCTATTTCTATTCGTTGTATGATGAAGTTGAATAGTCGTCTGACCAATTGTTATCGCGATGCTCTAACCCGACCATCGATAATGGATGGAACAATCAGTATATACTGACACAACACTCTAAGAACAGTGCAACTCCACTAACACAACGTGTCACGAATATATTAATATGATCTTACGGCTAATTATAACTACTAGGATGTAGAGCACTGGCGTTTTCAGTAATTGTTCTGTATATAAAAATATTAAAGACCTCTCACCAACATCACGTAATTCGTTTAGTTGCAATAAAACAGCATAGACCTAGTTTAATTTAATTTTATCGTAATTTAATTTAAAAACTGTTGTGACGTTAAATATTGCAAGCTGGAAGTATAGTATGATGTAATGTTTTTTTTTCATTCCTATCAACATTTCAAGTCGAATTCACGTAGGAAAATTAATTGTTACTAATGAGGACAAAATTTTAGTATGAATTTGGAAGCATGAATATACTAACAACATGTAAAGGAAATGTAAACATAATTATCTGGATATTCTGTAACATTGCATATGGGACATGTGACTTATTGCAGTTAATTCGAAATCAAAAGTTAATGAAAAGAAAGAGACGGACCCCAAAATAGAGGAACAGTAGATTGAAATGCAAATTTGCTAATCGATAGATCGGGAAACATGAAAACAATACTGAGAATAGAACTGTACCAGTACGACTACCAACTGTAATGAAAATAACATACCTTTTGCATTAGCTTCAGGAAAAAGAGAAAAAAAGATTGATTGTTGATTTGAACCATTCATTACAAACTACTATAATAATAATAATAATAATAATAATAAAAATCCTTTATTGCAATTTATGACAAATACACGATTCATCATGCAATATACA
>JAQFYR010000079.1:0-17312 GCA_034694985.1 Campodea silvestrii
GTCTTCATTTTTCATATAGTTCCGTCTTCATATTTCATATATTTTAGTTTTACTGCGTGTCTTATATTTCAGAGTTCAGTTATGTGATGTCTAAAATACTATTCTACCTCTCAGTGAATAACATACTATAAAAAGTTATTTGAGGACATGCATAAATATAATACAAAGTTTTCCAGACAAAACACTAAATCAAATGTGCTTCAAATAAGTCAGCGATTTTTTGCGATCAGCGCCCCCTAAAGATTATAAGTTATGTAATGTAAATATATAGAATTAGTAAGTGACTGAAAGTCTTATCGAAACGATAGCGGAAATATTAAAGTTTTTGAGGCAAATATGCTGCGTTCACGCTAATTTATCTCATATTTGCTTGTTTTCCACTTACTTTTCTTTATTACTAAAATGGTGTGTTTTGTATCAATGAATTCGCCCTTTGTATATGGCTACACATCCCACTAATAAACGTAGAATTTCATACCAGCGTTTGCTGTTATTTTAAGTATTTTTTTCATATTTATCACTCAAGCAAGTAAAGTTGTTGAAATAAACAAAAATACGAATAAATATTTAGAACAAATTGATTTCTTGCCCGTGATTGCCAATGTAACAATAAAATCGAAAGAAAAGTGTTTTATTAGTTTAAAATTTAAGGATAATAATTAATATATTGCGTATGAGGCATTTTCTCCGATAACGACTCCTTAGTACAAATTCTTGGCTGATCGGAAACAGAAAACCACGTCCTAAATGTCGCTAATTTTACAAAAAAAGAGATCTTATTCTGTCGAATAAGATCTTTTTTTTTTTTTTGTACATACAACATGGAGCCAGATTAACTTCAAGTGGATATTTTTAACATCAAAATGATAAATAATTATATCTGCGGAACACAATGGTCCAAAACAAGGAGAAAACATACGAGAAAAAATATGTTACAGAGAAGGTGATGGGAATCCATAATCGTATAAAGGTTAACAGGTTTTCTTTACGAACTGTTATTCATCTCTCCTTAATATTACAGGACACGGTAAAACGGTGCGCGCCTGTGTGTTATTTGGACTAGTATTATTACCAATAATGAAAATAAAATACTGTCTATCTCGGTCTATCTTTAACAAACATAAATAAAATGGTTACTAAGTGAATTACCGAAATAATATTCGTGAGATAACAAACTACTACTGAGGACAGAAGGAAATAACGCAACAAAACACAACACGCACTTGCACTTGGAATCACTTCAACGATATATTTACTTAATCTTTATTACACAATAATCACTTTTGATGTTCAAAACTTCAATCATAAAACTCTGCTGTATCAAACAATAATGAACATTCTGTAACTACGTATCGGCATATACTCCCAAACTACACATACAATGTATGAATCACTTGCAAATACTGATGTGTGTCAAAACGAAGGAGGGGAAAAATAGTAGTACTCCCTCTCTCACTTTGTTTTTCCTATTATTTAACATTAGAGGATGTGGCAACGTTGCAATAGTAGGTTAAAAAGTAATTGTGATATCTCCCCCTCTCGTTCACTCGGATCACTCCATACTCTCTCTTTTCCTCCGTACTATTTACGTGTACAGTAGCGGACTGGTTCACTCAAGTGGCCCGGAAAAAACTCTCCGGCAAATTGGCCCTGCTACACATTATTTTCTATCTTTTCCTAACTGCTGCAGATGTCTTATTTTATATGTAAAGTGACCTGAAAAATGTTACATTTTTGTTCATTGAACATGTATTAAGGGTATGCTGTATAAAGGAAAATAATAATCAACAATATTGGTGTTCACATTCTTTCCGAGACTGGAAGTTCTTAGCATGTTGATTTAAATAAAATACGGTCTCAAACTTCCAAAATGTAAATATAATTTATAAATTTTCAGTTAACAAACTTTGGGAATTATATTTAATTTTTAGAAGTTTAAGACTATTTTATTTCAAATCAAAATTACAAAATATATTAGTGGATGAGATCGTACAAATAAATGTAGATATGCAAAAACAAATGCTGAGGAGAATTATTATATAAATGCAGTGATCAAGTTATTAGCATTTGTGATTACAAATATTTTACGTTAAGAAATTATGAAGATCTTTGAATCAATCAGCAGTAATACTTATATTTTAATCCCACTTGCTTGCAAATAGCATAAAAATTATTTGCAATGCAAGCACATTATCATGAATAGGGTTACCATATGGCCCGGAAAACATGGAAACTCCCGGTTTTTAAGACCCCTGGAACACTCCCGCCCGGAAATTCTGAAAACCCGAAAATTCCCGGTTTTTTTACTATTTCTTTTTTCTGACTTTTCCTTATTTTTCAAAATAATTTTGTGTTTCGATACAGTTCTATGTTCTGTGTGAGCTATAGATGCGAGACTATTACTGCTATCACGGACGCCTTCAGGAGGGGGGGGCTTGCCCCCCCCCTGGACTTTTATGGAACTGAAGAAGATACGAAAAATTGAAATAAAAATAAAAAAATGTGCGATTTTTTTTCCAAAAACCTTTTAAAAACTACGCTTTTTGGTCATATGCAAATATTTCGAGATTTATTTAAATTAGCTCTCTGATACTCCTTTTTATGCAAAAATCCCTTAAAAAACGCATTTTTTTGTCATAAAAATAGCAAAAAAAAATCGTCCTCGCTGCGCTCGGACATTGAAGGTTTCCGGCTTCGCTCTTGGGTACCTTTTTGCCCGCATTTTTCTGCGGACGCCCATGACTGCTATTTAGGTAATTAGTAATTACCCGTTTATAATTTTTGTGAAAGTAAAATATAAAAATATATATTTCAAAGTTATGTCTAAAAAAAAAATTTGTTGTGTCATTTGTAGAAAAAAAGAATTGTTTTTATAAGTTCTATTCCCTATGTTTGCTATGCTCCTGTATTATACTCGTAATAATATTAATTTATCATGTCTAAAAATTGTTACATTAAAAAAACAGTTTTAATAAATATATAATGTTAGTTTTATATTGTTTTTGCACTAGTTTCCCTTACACTAAAATACATGGCAGTAATTTACCCCCCCCCCATGTATTTCATAGTTTGTGTGGGATGGGCAAAATGTAGAAAAAAAGCTCCCGGTTATTTCCTTTTTCGATATGGTAACCCTATCAATGAAATGCTAATATTGCTATTTGGAAAACAGTATTATTGAAAGCGCCAAAAGAGTCGTATTGCAGCAACACTCTTCCTATACGTAAAAACTGTATCTCTTCTTTTGTTCTGTTTCAGATTTTTCCTTGGAATTAATCTTCAGAATGGATCAAAGTCATCTATATATGAAACGTTCGAACGCATTCCTGTGAAATATGTGCACCGGATTGATGAATATACGGTTAAAAATAATTTAATAGCTTGTTGCGGGATTGAAGTGGATCTCTGGATTGCAGTTGGAGTGTAGTGAATTCGGTTGGAATGTGATGAATTCGGTCGGAATACGGTGAACTGCTGTGGGAATGCGGTGATATAATTTGTTTCAGTAGGGAATAGGACCTTTGGAATGCGATAGATTGCAGCCACAATGCAAGTTGATGTGTACACCAGATTGCGGTAGTGCCTTTTCACGTTCAAGGATCTATATACAATTAACTCAGCAGTTGAAGCGCTGGAAATCAAGCTGCAATATTATCAAAAGTATTTGTGGACTTTTCGAAAAGGATATTTTGAAGAATACTGTCTGTTATTGAATGTTAATAAAATGAATTTTTAATGTGATGCCTAACTTTGCAGCTTTTGTAGAATTTTTTCCCTTTGAAAGTTTTGTAGTTACGAAAAGTACGGTATTTCACTGTTTAAATAATTTCAACGATCATGTAATTGGATTTACAAAACAAAAACAAAAAAATTGGAAAAATAGAAAAATAGACAAAAAAATGCAAAATTCAGGAAGAGGAGCAAATAACTTCTGATTCTGTTAAATAGCAGTGAAATATTCCTTTAAATACGTTCTTCTCTGAAAAATATCTGCTAAATAACAAACTTTAAAATTACAGAATAAGTCGTATAAAAACAAATGGAGATGTGAAAAAACAGAGAACTCCCTTATTTTTAAATACGTATCTCGCTATTAAATAGCATGTAGATTTGTTAAATAACAGAATCGAAATCCCGAAATAAACGAATGCAGCTGTTAAAATACAGAGAATTTGTTTTTCTTTAAATGCACTCTTCGCTGTAAAATAGCTTATAGATTTGTTAAAAAACAGAGAATTCGATTTTCTCCGAAACGTTCATTTCTGAAAAATAACATATTTATCTGTTAAATAACAGATATGTAGTTGCAGAAGATCTCTGTGAAATAACAAATGGTCGGAGGAGAAAATACAGAGCCTCTGAATTCATTGCCTACAAATTTATCTGTAATATTACAGATCCATTAAAAAACAGAGGCTCTCTGTGAGAAAACAGAACTTCGTTATTTTATAGAAAGGATATCTGTAAAAAAAAAAAATTTCCTTGGTTATGATATTGCCAAATAATATCTGTTTTTTTGCGAGATTTTTTTTTACTGTGTATGCTATAAAGCATTTTATTTGACTCTTCCGAAGTTCAGAATTACGCTAACATGGTAACTGGTAATAGTTCAATCTATTGACCTGATTTTTAAAGCATCGTTTCATTAGGCACGTAAGTGCTCCTAAGGCGCCTTGCAATTTCTTAAGGCGCCTTGCACATTCTTAACACGCCTTTCATATTTTTAAAGCGCCCTGCATTTTCTTAAAGCGCCTTACATGCTTACAGGACAATTCACATTCTCGAACCGCCTTGATGCGACAAAAGCATATTTATGTACTTAATGTTAATGAAGCGCCATAAATACCTAAAAACCACCTTTAATTCCCAAAATGCACTGAAGTGCTCAGAGACTGCCTTTATTATAATTATACTCAAGGCGCCTTCAATTCTGTTAAAGGTTTGTCTAAGACCCCCATTGAAGTATTCATTTATAAATATTTTTTATTTCAGTAAAGCGATTAGAAATATCTAAAAGATTGAGGGAGTTCAATGAATTATCTAAAATACGTTTTGTAATTGTAAAATATGCCTCATATTTTAATTATTTTAAAATCCCGAAGAAGATGCCAATATAGCGAAAATATTGCCAGGGCCCCTGGCTACGCTACTGTACTCAACCACTCACTGTGTAAAATAGCAATTTTACGGGAAAATTTAAAGACACTACTACTGATCTCACATTTCCGAGGCAGAGCTGTTGTATGTACAAAAGGACAGGATTGATCATTCAGACAAGTGGATTATTCTGGACGAATAGAGTTTTGATAAATTGATTACGGTAGATCTTCAGTTATCTTTATTTACAAGGTAATTATGCATTTAAATGTGTACAGGATTTTATAGGCAGAGATTGTTTATATATAAGAACGGTTTAGAAAATGAAATAGTGTGAGAATAACGTTATGCTGTATTGTCTTAGGTATTTTCATTGAATATCACATTTTCCAAATAGGTTAACCGACCTGTCACCGATATGACGTTTTCCAATTTTTCTCTCTTATTGTAATGTCCGTGCACAAGTTACTGTATTTCGCTTTCAGAAGAGACTTTGGGCAGCCCTTTTCTTTCGAATTATTTGCTACGAAACTATAATGTAGGTATATCATAGGTTCAAATAACATAGCAAATATGCTGGTGTTCATTGTTTCGTATGCGTACGTTCGTTACTCACGTCTCTGAAAGGAGTTTCTACATTTCTTCATAAAATATCAGACGGTGTACTCATAAGTGTGATAGTCAGCACCAACTTCAACCCTGTGCAAGCAAACGTTTCAGGCCATATTGAACCAAAATGTGTAAAACGACTGTATTGTGCGTGTTATTTTTTATTTCAAATGTGCGAACCGTACAAAGAAGTTATCAACAAAGTATTTCAGCTCGCGTGCCCTTAGATCAGTCAGTTTCAACGTTTTTAATAGACATTGTAAACTCAACCCTTTCCAAAAACTACAGCACTATCACGTTATTATTCAATACAACAGACATTCCACTAAATATACATCATTATCTACACAATGATGTTCTGATTCCAACGAAGGTGTACTTATTTGAAGACAGTAAGAAACAAAAGTGGCCAACTGCCATTTATCCACCCAACCTGCCCAAAAATAGCTTTAGGGAACTTGTATTAGTAACCGGTGAAGCATTCTTCATAATTAAATATGTTCTGGTTAAATACAAAGAACTAAGGGGAAATTACCTCCGTGACTATTTTGTGTGTTTTTTGAAAACTCCAGAAGAGGTTGTGAAGCGAAATACTCTTCAACATGGTTTGCAAAACCCAGACGGTGAAGTAGGTACTACATATACTCGTGTGAAATACTTGGTTTATGCCTCTATTTTAGAAAACGGGACACGAATGTTGTTAGATACACCATGTTGGTGGTGCGGAAGTGGACGGGATATGTTATTTACTCAACTGGGAACTTTCAGCGTCAAAGAACTCCCGAAGAATCTGGACATTTTTAAAGAGATTCCGATCAATCTCAATGGTAATTATTACCTTAATACCGGATTTCCAGAGACATATATGTTGATACATTGCAAGAAGTATCTAAATTTTTCCATCGGAAGGGTAATGTCTTATCGCAAATATTTCGCGTTCGCAGTGCCAATTATGTACGAGGAAGATGCACCTAAAACACACCGTACTACACCTATTCTTAGGTCTACAATTGCTTACGCAATTAGAGAACCTGATGCAATCTACAGGCCATTCGAACTACCACGTAGACTATTGTCGTATACATCTTGGTTATTGTTATCACTGTCAATTGCACAGTCTTTTTCCTACTAAATAATGGAACTTACAGTTTAGGTTCGCCGTCTACTATTCTGATACGCTATGTATTTCAACCATTATTTTTGGGTGAAATTAATATACCCGAAGGACAGGCACGGACGTTTCTCCAATTATGGAGTGTTATGCTAATGATCGTATCTACCCTCATATCCTCTAAATATACAAGTGTCATGATGATAAAAGATTACGAAGAATTCCCGGATATATTTGATGGGCTGGCAAGCGAGAATTATCGTATGCAGACTAACTATGCTAATAATAAGATTCTATTGGCGTGTTTGCCAGATACTCCTCGCAGTCGCTGGATTATTAACAATATTGAAAAACGTGTTGCTTTGGACGTGTGTTTGCTAAGTGTGATATCAAAGTCAAAATCCGTTTGCGTTGCACCTGTTGTAACATTGGATCGGGTTTATAAGTACCGCATACTCTCTAAAGATGGACAAACATTCTTTACAATTCGAAAATTTAAAGAAACTTTTGCATTACTGCATGCAGTAACATATAGTTTTCCCGTAATTGAATTCGAAGGGTTTGCAAAATGTATGTTATGCAATGTTGCAGCTGGTAATCTAATTGATGTGTTTAAATATAAAAGTTATTTTCCATATCTTGTAGCTGCACACGCTCAAATTGCCAAAAAGGAGATTAAACTTAATATGTCACTACGAAATAACAAACCAGAAACGTTAAAACTTCAGAATGTTTACAACGCAATTATGGTACTGTTTGTGTTCGGGACACTTAGTTTGGTTGTTTTTCTTCTGGAGATATTGTATAATTATAATCGGTTTTGAACTCTTCATTGAAGAATATTCTTGTAAGTTACAGCTTAATAAATGACATACTCTGCAGGTTACATACTCTCGGTCGAGGGGGTGCTCACTTATTAACTCAGGTGTACACTTTGGGACTAAGTCACAATTATGTCGTTAAAATTTACCATTGAACAGTATAGGAAGTCAATTAAGTCACAAGTTAGAATATCCTTTTTGGTGTACGCCTTGGAAGGGACTGAGCACCCCCTCGCTCTCGGTAGTCTTGGGTTAGGGAAATCCCCGCATTGACGTCGTCAGACGTGAGTGCTTAATGAGTGAATGACAGGCGGTTTTAAGGCTGAGGGCCACAGCGTTAGCCACCATCACAGGGCCTCTATTCCACGCAGAAATCGGAAGGATGCCCTATACGTAGATTATTATAATTTAAATTTCTTTGTTTTAATACGTTTTTGGTTTCCTATTATTATTATGTTTTGTAAAAAAAAAATCGTAAATTTTATTTATTAAAATAAGTAAAATGAGAAGAGGGCCTCTTTGTCAGAATGTTTTGCATGTATCATTATACTGCTGTACGTACGGAGGCCTTCGAAATTGGAAGGAGGCCCTATAGGTGTATTGTTATAATTTAAATTCTTCTGTTTCGATGCGTTTTCGATTTCCTATATATATATATATTTTTAATTATTGCATTTTATTTGCAAAAAGGGCCTCTCGAACTGCGAGGGCCTCGCCGTTCGCCGACGCCTTCGACACCCGTTAAACGCGTCCCTGGGCTAAATGAATGTTTATTTACTTCCTTGATGTGTGTAACGTCTAAATCAAATCATGATACACCATTATTTTATACATATACTTATAATCTTATGGATTTTGTTACATAAAATAAGAAAATAATCATATATGAACAGAAGTACTTTAGAGTATATTATATTACAAATTTTAAATAAATGATAATAAAACGGAAAATGCAAACAGTAAATTAATACTAATATCAATAGAGAGAGAGAGAGAGAATTTAAGTTTATTAAAGGCCACAAGCCTATGAAACTTGGTTTACAATATGTTCAATTAAAGTTTAATTTTCTGCTGGAATTTACATACATGGAATAACGCAACAAAAATCATTACATGTATATATCTGAAGACAAATTACAGGTATTTTACAATATTTGAACTTTACCACCTCCATAGTTGCATGGATTTGTATATGTTAGAAACATTTATATTTCGATGTTATAGATAAAGTTGTTGATTTTTCCGATTCGTTTCATAAAGTCATAGATTACATTAATATTTTTTCTTGTTAAATTAGAAAATACTGACAACATATTTTCTTTACTTATATTGATTTTTATGTTTAATTTTTGCATCAGATCTTCTCGAGCATTTACGTACATCGGACATTCAAATAGAATATGATGGATATCATTTACACAATTTAAATCACACCACTGACAATTTTCCTCAGGGTTTACATGTAGCTTAGATTTATCTATATAGAACCATTTTTTGTTAAATCTTAATTGAGCAATTAGACGAATTTGTTTTAGTGGAATGGGAAACAGTAAATACGGTTCCGTTAGAACAGATGTATACACGTCTTTATAATAAGGTAAATACCGGGAATTTTGAATTCGACGTTCGTCTTCTTCAATGCAGATTTTTATGTAACCCTCCAATACCTCGCTCAGACTTTCTTTCAAATCGTTTTCATTTGAATGCCATACATAACCTTTCTCTGTTACAGTAAATATTCTTTTCATTTGTTCGGTCCAACCATTCGGGCAGCGATCATCTAGAAATTTTAATCTGTTGTAGCATTGCTTAGGAAACCTCTCTTCCGACATATCACAAAGGGTTTGAAGGTATTTTAGAGATGCTTTTACGATATTAAAAGAGAGGGGTAGTCTACCTGATTCGTTTCTAACTGCATAGTTAGGCGTTTGTTTTTCAAGGGTATATAAATATTTTTACGAAAGTTTGCTGAATTACCTCTACGTCATCTAATGATTTCAAACCCCATATCGGACATGCATATAAAAAACTGATGTTACTAGGCTGTCAAAGACTTTGAAATATGAGCTGAAACTGTTTACACTTATCTGATTAATTATTGTAACGCGGTCGTAACGCGGTCTTAGCTTTATCAACGAAGTAATGGGCTACTTTCTTAGGGGAAGGTGTCGAGAACATCGGATACCCCAGGTATTTATACATACTTCTTGAATATCCTTATTGTTCCAAATCCACCTAAAGGCCGCGGTTTTAACATTACCATGTCTTTTTAATTTCATAATTTTTGTTTTAATTAAATTTATTTCTAGCTGATGGGTTTTCAAATAACTTAAAATATCTATTTTAGTTTGTAGATTTGCAGGGGAAACACCTAGAATGACCAAATCATCAGGGTACATAAGGCGTATTTCTTCATTTGTGTTTATGGGGATTCCCTTAAGATTGTTACTTTTCAGAATTTCCGGTAGATCTGCCAGGTACAGGGCGAAGAGTATAGGAGATAAAATTTCGCCCTGTAAAGCACCGTTGTTGGTAAGTATTGAATCAGAGAGACCGAACGTTGTTAAGACTCTAGATTCTGCTTTACTCTAAAGATCAATCAAAATATGTATGAAATTTTTACATATGCCAATTTGTTCTAGTTTGTGCCAAATTATTTTATGAATATCGCTATCGAATGCTTTAGATAGATCTACGAAAAGTGCATAAACATTTCCCCCCTTATTCCAATTGTGCATATCAATTACGGCATTCAATGTGAATATGTGATCTACGCAGCTACGTTTTGATCGAAAGCCTGCCTGCTCCTCCGGTAAAAGATGATCACCTTCAATATGCGTAGTTAGTCTCATATTTAAACCTTCAGTGAATATTTTACATATTGTGTTAACAAGTGTGATTGCTCTGAAATTATTAGGATCATCCATACTACCCGATTTATGAATAGGTTTGATTTTTAAATCCGACCAAAATTTCGGCACTTTTCTGTAAATAAGGATATTATTGAACATATTAAGCATATAATTTAGAAAAGAATCTGAAATATTTTTGTAGAATTCGTTTGGAATTAAATAAGTACCTGGCGATTTACCATCCTTGCATTTCTTGAGAACAGTTTTTTAATTCAGAAAGAGTGAAAGGTTGGCAAATGTTATTAACACAAAAAAGATCCGGATGATCTTCATTACTCAACGGGTACATATTCGATATATTGGTTTCTCTGGTTCTTATCTAATAATGGATTTCTTTGGTTCTTATCGAATCCTAATATCAATATTGATGACATATGTTTGCGGTAAATGTAAAATAGAAAAGTACTAACCATTACATTGACAAATTATGTGGAAGTAATAAATTTTTCAATTTGAGAGTAATTCAATGCACTGTTTAGAAACTATCATTTGAATTTGTATATTATTAAGCTGATGTGATTTCAAATGTTATGTATTATTATATTTGTATATTTTAGGATTGTATGTTATCACTTAGGTGGATTATTTTTAAATAAAGGACATTCGAATAAAATAATGTACTGGAGGTTTAAAGCAGTTCCAATTTCAGTGAGTACATTTTTGAGATACTTGTATGCATTGACCGTTGTAATAAAAACTAATGCAAATGGTTGTTTGCATTCGTACTTTGAAATACAGGTGAGTTAAATATATATAATTATATATATACATATATATACTATATATATATACAGTATATATATATATATATATATATGCTAATTCATATTTAAATAGGTTTTTAGAAAAAAGTCTATAGAGAACAATTTCGATGTTGACTAACATTGAATTTTTTGAAAATGTATCCCTTATCTTCATTTACGTACAACTCAGTAACTTTGATTAACAAACATTTCACCATTGAAATGTCTTTGTTGCAAATTAAGTTTTTAATGTTAGAGTTATTACCAAATTTTTCTGATATAGTCAAATAAGAGTTTCAATAGTGAATTGTGTTTTGCACGTTTTCTGATTAGGAAAAGTTTTTCTGAATTTTTATTGATTTTTTTAGATGTCTCACTTCTTGACAAATTGTCAGATATTTCGATGTTACTCTAAGCTTCGGTTACTTACATTCTCTCAATGGGAGATTTCTTGACGTTACTTGCTCGTATTAAGGTAAGAAAATCAAATTTATACAACTATAAGGTATAAGCCCGATTTTAAGTTTCATCTCCCTTTACAGTTTGTAAAACTCAAAAAGAAAAATTACACATGCACTTCTTTTAAATATATATTCACCTCAAATTAAATATGAAAATGTGACTCGTATTGAATAGTGCATATGTTAGCGGAACTTTCTCAAAACCGTAATTTTAGAAAATTACTGAAGAAATCAGTAATTTTACAAAATTGCGAAACATACATACAATTTAACAATATTACTAAAAAGTTTACGTTATTTTACAAAACTCTGCTTTTCTATTCTTCACATTTGACAAATTTACGACAGCTGACTAACCATACGAATGTTCAGTTATGCTTATGCTGTGATCGAGTTAACAGTGATATTATAGTGATTTATTTTTATTGATTTTGACGTGTTTTTATTAAACTATCGCATAATTATGACGGGAAAAGAAAATTTCGAAACGGCATTGAAAAAACAAATTGCAAAACAAAAGAAGAGTATTATTCATAATAATGAAGATTAACAAAAAATTGTTAATAGAGTGAAGATGACTTTGTCTTGTGAAGTGAAAAAAACGTCGGATGTTACTTGTTACGCACTTATCGTGTACTGCAAATTGGTCATATGGAACGGTTAGTTTGTAATAAATCTGCTGATAGAAAATGTGACTCCGTGAAATTTTATATTCCATTGGAAGATATGTACAATAATATCAAAGGCACACATTCAAACAGGCCACGGTAGATCAGATAAACTTTTGTTTCATCTGCATAAGTACAAGAACATTACAGTCGATGCCATAAATATATTTTTAAGTTTCTGTGCTGAATGTAGTTTAAAACGAAGAGAGGAGAAAGGTCCAGGTAAGCAACATTTTATTGTTATCAAGTAGTGTATGTTCCCTATACAATATTTTCGCAGGAGTGGTTGTAAAACCCATTTTAAGCAAAGATTTCAACTCCAGATGGCAGATAGACTTCACTGACATGCAGTAAACGAAATTTCGTGATTTTCGGTTCATCATGCAGGTCCAAGATCACATGACAAAATGTTTCAGAGATGGGTTAAATATTTTCAGGTGATACTCATTTCAATTTAGATACGTTGCAATTGCAGTTTCGGACCTTATGCTCTTGTTTGGAGCACCCCATATATTGAAGTCTGATAACGGAAAGAATTTACAGCAAATATTATCCGTGAACTAAAAGATATCTGGCCAGATTTGACTTTTATTAATGGAAAGCCAAGACATCCGCCGAGCCAGGGTAGTGTGGAGAGAGCTAATGGTGATGTAAAAGACATGTTGAAAAGTTGGTTACGGGATAACTAATCGCGAGATTGGCCCACAGGTTTGTCTTTTGTACAATATCAAAAGAACTCGAGTTTCCACAAAGGAATTGGTCGTTCACCGTACCAAGCGTTATTCGAGTGTGAACCGAAATTTGCAGTTGACGCTGAAACCATCCCACGAAGATTTCTCGACAGTTCAGTTGTTAACGAAGAAGATCTTTCAAATGATTCTGAAACGGAAAAGAACCCAGCAGCAATGGAGTCGCCCAATGAGGACACTGCAGTTCATGATATGATGAATCAACGGGTACAAGAAATTCAAAACCAAAGAGGAGAGAGTCGCAAAAGAACCAAGAAGCTGGCGAACCACATGGCGAAACGTATCAAACTATCTCCTTTACATGTTGGACAAACAGTCAATATTCTCGTTTCACAGTATGACCGAGGTCCGACCGATCATAGAAATATTATGGGGATTGTTTGTGAAATAAATGAACATGGAAATTACAAAATCGCCACCATACATGGGACAGAAAAAAACTTTTTTTCCAGAAATCAGGTTGTAGTGTGCAAAAAAAATTTACTTCCCCTTGAACAATGTGACCTAACAAAATAACTTTCCATAAGGGAGTTAGTTACATGTTTTTCAATGTTTAATGACCAAGGTTATATTCGTTGTGGATGTAGCACATCAGGGAATTGATGATCAAAAGCTATCTGTAAATGTAAAAAGAATAATGTTAAATGTAACAGCAGATGTCACATAAACCTCATCTGCTAGAACAAATAATACTAGTTAGGATATTTGTCAAATTCAGTTTTTAAAATAAAGGAATTTTGTAAAATAACGGATTTTTTTAGTAATTTTACAAAACTCCCATTTTCATACGGAAATTTGTAAAAGCCCCGTAAATTTGTAAAATTACGTTTTTAACAAAGTTCCGCTAACACATATACCATTTAGGACCCGATACTAAATGCCGATATAAATCCATATTCACAATAGAGTGAGGTCCGTACAAAATCACCTAATTTCAGTTAACCTTTGCAAGCATTATCAAATTTTGGAATTTCGGCCAACTATTTTTGCTTTTCAAATTTTCTTTTCCTACTTTTTCCTTTTCTCTTCAGAGCCCGCCAAGCCTGAAGACCGTAAGCGAATGAGTATACATATTGCCAATAGTTCGTAAACTGGCACTGACTTTCACTGTGATTAGTATTTGGTTTACCTGATAATATCCTGATGTAATTTTGAAAACCATTTTAACTTGATTAAAAAAAATTACTACAGGTCAACGTATCTACGGCTTTGAAAATCAAGCGTTTGCATAGTAACAAGGATCATCGGCATTTATAACTGTGTGATTAATTAAGAAATAAATGTTGCAAAGTTGACAATATGTTTATTTAATATGTTGAAAAGGAAGTGATAAGGTAAATGAAATACGATAATAAGTTTTTATAGATGCACATAATATTTATTAATTTTCAACGCTGCCCAGCATATATAGATATGGATTTGGTGTGACGAAGAAGCAGATATATCTGATCATGATTCTTGTGTCTTCCACTGATGTTAGCGTTCTGGAAAGAAAGATTTTTTTATTTTATTTTTACACTCAGATTAGTCACAGTAGTAAGGTATTGCAATATACGAAATACGTTTCTTTCGCTACACATTTTCTTAAAAGTAATATCTACCACAATAGCTACATAAAAGGCATTCAACATTGTCTAGAAACGTTGAAGCACAAAATTATTTTTGATATCGAATCTGGCTTATTGTAACCTATAGCCTATATAATATTATTGAGCAAGAATTACGAACTGCTTTGCACTTACGAGGGAACCTTCCCAGGTTTTATAACCGAATACTTTTTTTCTTTTGTCAGAAATTGTGGGGTCTACCTTCCTGATCAACGCCTAATGTGCCGATCTTTTGTGAAAATTTAAAAAATAATAATAAAAAATCTAAATGAGAAATCCTTCTTCAAAGTTTCCGTATATGTTAATATACCCATGAAAAATACATGTGAAATTCATATCTCTGATTTTGCTTAATTGTGATTTTTACTGCAATTTTTTTTCTCTTTTCAAAAATGCACACCACTGCGATAGTTATAGGATATGGAAAGTGTCAGTTACACACGTTAAATTGCATAAATCTTCAATACATTGTGACTTAGAGAATAGTGCATATTTTTCAAAACAGAAAAAAATATTTGATATACAGATCATATTTGAGCGAAATCGGATATAAATTTTTACACATGTTTCTTATGGGCATTAACATAGGGAAAATGGAACTCCTTCTCGCTTAATAATCTTTCTGCAGAAGAATGACATATGAGGGGTTGGTCAGGGATGTAGATCCCACAATTTTTATGACCAGAGGGGACAACTGAGCGTGCGTCCGTGCGACAGTTCAGCGCGGACATTTATTCTTTTTCTTTTAGCTGCTCGCTCTCATGAAACAGGATTCACGAGGTGTTCACAATATACTATAGAAATAATACATACGTACACTTTTTTTTTCAGAAACTGCAGTATCTACTCATTTTTCTATAATAGGTTCTGTAAATATCGAAATAATTATTACACAGATTTTCAGATTTCATAAACTACCCCCTCCGCATATAATAGTTCCACGCCCCTTTTCCTCAACTCCTCGGGTTTCATGAAAAAAAAATATATATCGAGTTTTTTTTTCTAAATAACGCTCCCCATGTTTTTACTCCACCCTCCATAAATGTAGTCCCGTTAACCAACATGTACCTATCTTTGTGTCTGTGGTATAGATGTTCGGAACTACTTACTTTTTTTTCCGCTTCCTGAATTAGGCGATGAACCTGAAATATATCAATTTAAATAAGATGATCATTGATGACTGAAAACAGAAATTATATTTTGTGTATAATAAAAATCGGTGCCGTATGATGCCATCTGTGTGGATGTGTGCATATAATCTGCAATTATTGCTACAGTATGCTGTCTATAACCTTGCTTTGGCGTGGTCGCTTCGACATGAACGATTTGACGTAAGCTTTTATCGACGTGAGGAAAGTTCGGCGTCATATTTTTACCAATTCGAATGCATATTAATGATATTATTAAAATAATTATAAAGGCCGTCCTCCAATTGCTTTATAAAGTGATTTAGTTGTCAAACGATCTGAATCAAGAAATATGCCATGCAACTATCATGACGGTAAAATCTTCTAATTCCGCCATCTACATGAAAATATCTGTGTTCCGACACAACTCCGATAATTTTATTTTACCATTCGTAATAGTTTAAGCAAAGATACTACACGTAAAGATGCGACACTCTCCTCAAGTACAATGGTAAAGAGCATGCCACCTATTGTGCTGCCATCTCTGGGTAGTGGTGTTGAGCAACACCGATACTGGTATGAGAAATGCATGGGGACGCGTGATATTTCATTAATATTTAAAGGATTATATTGCAAAAAGGAGTAATATTATGTAATATATTGATTTACATATGAAGTAGTTAGAATTCCGATATATTTTAACATTTTTGAAAATTGAATATTCAAGTTGGTCTTGTAAAAATGTAATAAAATGTTTAACAGTCACGAAAATAAAAGTTATTCTTATGTTATACGACACTTATTGATAAATGTTAATAATAATATAATATATTGCGAGATGTAATAAATTATAAGAATATTATTTTAATACAATTTATGAAAATATTTACCGCTCTTCAGTGATTAAATAAAAAAATATCAAGAGTAAAACCGAAAAGGAGGAAAAGTAGATATACGAATAAAATAAAGGCTATTTGAATATATCAATTAAGAATTTTTTGATACATGGTTCGAAAGCAAGTGTTGTACATTTTTTTTAAATTACCAACACAATGCCTGTCGTTACTTTAGTCAAAAATCATCATTGAACTAGATAAAATAATCAAATTAGATTGTTATTTTAAAAAAACTGCTCTGATATGTGTTATTAAAAGAAATAAAAAAAACTATTTGACTCTTAAAAAAAAGTGTTTGTGTAGGTTTCATAGAGTTCTCAGTTGACGAGTGATACATTGATGTAGCAATATTTCAACTTTATTGTGCTTTTTTCAAGCTAGTAACAAGAAAACTTTTACAAAAATGAGTTACAAAACAGAAACAGTATATAATAATAATAATAATAATAATAATAATCCTTTATTGTGTACCAGACAGGAGCTTCCTAATTACATGGTAGACAAATACAAT
>JAQFYR010000080.1:0-17295 GCA_034694985.1 Campodea silvestrii
ACTGCACTCTCTTTGCAAAAGCAGATTTATTTATTTATTTATTAACTATTTGTCACAACGGAAAATTTTCCAATTCTAGTAACAAAAATAAGTAACAAATGTATATTGAATCAATGAATACAGGATGCTAAATCCTATTGGGGGAAGGCAAATTTGTTTCTGTAAAATTCATAATTTATGTATCGGTAAGCGAACATTTCTTTTTGCCAGGATCACGAAATTTTACATTGGTATAGTTTGTTCAAATAGAATTTCGGGTAGCCGCGCCTTGGTTTTGTAGCGGTATGAATTTGGTAACGATTACATAAAGTTCAAATGTGAAATATTCAGAGCATGGTGCATTGCTTTTCCCGCTTACACATTTTTGAACTTTTTCTATTGCTAAAGTTTTTAAATTGCATTTTGGGGATTTTCTCTTGCTGTTGCTGTGATGAAAAGGTTTCCTCACTTTCCTGATAGCACAATCTACAACGGTAACCAAATCTAGTTTTGGGTAACGTAATCTATCTTTTATACTTTCATTTTTTTCTCTCACGAGGAAAAGTGTCCAGATACTAGCAAGTCTATTTTTTCAGTGATGTTTATTTCAAATTGTAAAAACCACTACTCTGCACTGTATGCTATGTTTCTGCAGAAAACTGGCCTTGAAGATGAAATTCGTTCTAACATCGTGTGTTAACCCTCATAAGGAATTTCTAAAAGGGAAAGAAATTTTCATTTTTAGTTCAACGGGGCATAATATTTGCCAAAATTCCGCTTGTTTGAAATCCATATGAATTTTTATTAAATTCTTAAAAACTGATTGTGTGCCATCAGTTTGAATGTTCACTTTGAACAACAGACCTAACCGAGGTGGCCACTCATTAAGCTACGCGAACTTTGGTCCTCAATATTCCTCAGTAACTAGACCCTGAAACATTTTCTACATTTATATGCTGTTACTATTAGTCCATCCCATTAATTGCGAGACTTGGTCCATAAGGAACAAAGTCCATTTACTAATTTCTATAAGTGAATGGCCACCATACTCTATGCTGCACTTACTGTTTATAAAAGTCAGCATTTATAATCTAATTCCACACCATCAACTCTTGAGGATTTTGAGAAATTCAAATGAATTTTTATAAGCACTTATTCTTCATATTGTGACACATATTTAGAAAATTTAAATAGAACAAGGTGATACACAATTTTGATTCGATTTCAAAATGTTCTTATATCAAATACATGTGTGGTCCCTTTAATTCCGAAGTAAACCGCTCATTTTCAAATTAGTTTTCTCACTTACATATTATAGTATAGAACAGTGGTCTTCAAACTTTTTGACACGCGACCCACCGAACCTTATTTCTGTTTTTTCGCGACCCAAAATTTTTCGAACACTAGAAACCAGACATTTTTGTAATAGCTGAAAATATAATGTGTAAATAAAAATCTTAACCTTCCTTATTGTGACACATGGGCTTCAGCACCTTCACAAAGCCGATCCCATTACGGAGAACTTTTACTCAGCGCCACTCGCATATCATATTCAGGGTTAAGTCTGTTTCTCACATTTTTTTTTTTTTTTTTTTAAATTGTCAACGTTGAGAAGCCTTTCTCACACAACACCCAATCCAGTTCGTTTCTTCATCTTCCGGAAAATAATGTTTGAAAGCATTTTGTAATTGCTCCAAGTGCTTTTCAATACCGCGGAAATGCCTTTAAACACACGGAAGTATCGTCCTCCAAAAACTCTGTTATATTCGGAAAAATGGCCAAATTCCCCGACACAACTTTCGCTTTTAAAATTCGAGGTTGTTTTTCGAAAAAATTCAATCTTTTTGCGTGATCAAATTTAGAAAAGTTTTGACCTTGCATTGATAAATTTAACTCGTTGAGCAGATAAAATAAATCAGCTAAATAAGGTAATTTAAAAAAAAGCATGGATATGAATTGAATGTTTCTGGTTTATTTTTGTTTTATTTCTTATTATTATTTGTGATTTATTTCTTCTTATTATTATTATTTAAAAAAAAATCATCGGCGACCCTATTTCAAAAGGCTCGCGACCCACAGTTTGAAAACCACTGGTATAGAACATAGATAATATTACATATATTGCATAACAACACCACACAGATCTAACGTGCTGATCAAGGAGGTAGTCTCTATAATCTCTAAATCTCTAAACACTGAACGACAGTCTGTTCTGGTAGTTTGAAACGTTCACTCTTCAAGGTGTACGTTTATCAACTCAATTGTTGTCTCTATTTGGAAACTGTTCCTCGGCACCATGAATATTGCTGATTGAAGTTTTATTTAAGGACTATCCGTATAGGAACGTAGTGAACAATAAATGTGTTTCATATAGCATTAAAGCTATACAGACAGCATATTTATGAAATGTAGCGTACTGTTCGAGGTGGGTATTATCCAGGTTTGCCAGTTGTTGAAATAAATTAATTTCCTTTTTCGTCCTATTATTTTTTTACATTCTTTTCATGTTTTACATTATTCTGACAACAGGCAAACCTATATAATACCAATCTCTAACAGTATGCTAAATTCCATAAATGTAATATGCTGTTCGTAGTTTTAATGCTATTAGCAAACTCATGTAACATGGGGAAGTTTAGGGCTTACGTCTAACTATGGGAGACCTTAACATTACTTCATGGGTGAGCAGGTTACTAAATGAATGATATTAATAAGTGTACACAAAATGCCCCAAACTATATTGTAGCGAGTTGTCGTAAATTTCATAATCATTTCCGAAAGACGTACTAAGCAACCGTGTAAACTATAACAGCGAAGCGTGGACGACCTGCTCTACAGGGTAATGTTTTTCCACTATCAGCAAGCTATTCTTCATGCATCGTGAAATCTTCATCCCCTAAATATTAATTTATGGTGTGATAACACGTATACTGATGAACAAAATAAATGACTACATAATAGGATATTGGAAATTTTAAATATGCTGCATTCAAAAAGATATGAAATACTGAAACACACCAATATTATCATATGAATAATTTATTTCAGAAAACTGGTACAGTATGTATACTGCCACTATATTATCGTTTGTGAATTGGGTTTCGAATTAATCCTTCTTTTTATCGTATAACGTAAAACACAGGTAAGAGATTTATAATTACTTCTGTACGATATAAACTTGATTAATAATATCGAAAAAATAATGATGATGCCGTAGTCCGGAAATTCGCATTTACGCAGAGGCAAAGTAAAAATATCGGTTATTATTTACAACCGTTCATCAATATACAGCAGTTATCGTAAAATAACATACAATCGAGAGGTGCTGGGTTTGATTCCGGCCGGTGGACGATTTTTTCTTCGTCTTAAATAATTCTTTAATTTATTGCAACTATATGCCTGCGGTGTATGTATTTGTTGTTTAATATACAAAAACATTTTTTTATTATTACAAGTAGAGTTTACAACAAAAAAGTAAGGAGTACTGCGATCTTCAAATTGATTCGTAAAAGTACATAAATTTTGATAACTATATACGGGCAAGTGAGCAATTTAGCTAACGAACTGCTCAGTATTCCTATATAAATAGAACCGGCGTGGACGCATATTGGCCATATAAAATTATAAATACGATTATTGGCACTGACTCACTGACTTGTGAATGTTATAGACAATATTAGACGATGGCAGCTATAGTAGAGTGCGTATATTATTTTCTGATGGTTACAGTATCTCAGTGGCGTAGTGAGGGTTGCTGCGCCCGGGGGCAAGTGAGATTTTGGCGCCCCGTTCCTCCCTCATATAAATTATCAAGTTCACGACTTTTCATTATCATTTGATAATAAAAGTAAGGTAGTAGGCTACATATGTACAATTTTTCTTAAGAGTTTATTTCGATATTGTTAAAATTATATAAAAAAAAACAATACCAAAAGTTACTTTCTGGAAATAAATAGTTTAAAAAATTCTGAAAGAGTAGGTGTTATTACTGTTAGGGCTGGAAATTATGTTTAAAAGACTTCAAAGTTATATCTTAAAATTTTGAAGTGACAGAATTAAACAAACCTTATTAAAAAATAATATGGTACTAAAATCCCTGAGCAAGAAATTACTAGCATATTAAAGACAGACTAAACTTTGAGTTACCTACTTTGAATTTGAAGCTCGAGGTTCATAATTATTGTCCAACTTACACATACAATAAGAACTGCAGATACGACCAATCTATAAGGGGTGGCGTAGTGTATAATGAAACAACTGTTGAATGTGTTTTCAGCACATCTTCTTCAAATTCAAATACATATTAGTGAAGGATGGATACATTATTTTGTTGGCGTGAGGGGTTGGTGCCCACGAAATTTTGCAGTTAACTTGTAAAAAACCGATCGTACCGAGAACCGATTTTTAGTCCATAATAATGCTACTTTGATCAACTCACCGGCTTGTTAATTTTGAATATGCACTCTATTCCAGATTTCTTCATATTGTTTCCCCTACTTTTATTTAATTTAAAGGGATTCCAAATGGAATGGGTGAACTGTTCATGGCGCTTTTTACAGCACTATTTCTCGCTCATTTCGGAATTTTTCGTTACACCATTCCTCATTACTTTTTCTTTGCATACAAATATTAAAGAACCCACCACAATCGTGTAAACTCCAGAGATAAGTTAGTAAAGATGACAGTATACTAATAATTGAAAACCGTTTCCACCACATACTCATGCTATGTATTTCAAAGACTTGTTTTACAAAAAAAAAAAAAAAAAAAAATCATGATCGCACATCTTAGTCGTTAGTATCAAGGAAACATCAATGTCCGCTGATATGAAATTAAATGATAGGTAAAAATTAAACTAGGGTAATTTTTCATTTATTTTCATGTCAGTAATTGCTCCTTGATAATGAATGAGATATGCAATATCGAAATATATGGAAAGCAAATTTTGAAATACACAGGAGCATGTGATATATGGTGGAAGCGGTTTCCATTTGTTACTATTAAAGAACCATTTTTGCAAATTTCCAACAAACAACGTTTTTCAAAAAAATCGTACGTATAGTTTCGTCACCCGCTGATCTTCTGGACGAAATATTCAAAGTTTTTTTCATTATAACAATTTTTCAGACACACTAGCAATAAAAATATAAGCTTAAATCAAACATTCCATCTTATGCAGAAGCAATGTAATTACATGTATGGTTATGAAAGTAAATATAAAAAATGAAATGAGTTAAGCATGTATAACAATGTGAAAGAAAAATGAATTAAAAAAATGGAATCCTCCAGCCTCGTCGAAGTGTGTTACAAATACCTTATGGGGCGCCCGCACAGGATTTAGGAAGCACATGACGCAAGTTTAATAATAACAATAAAAACTTTATTTCCGCTTTTTCTTCGATTTTTAAGAAAGCTTTACTGATCTGTAGAAGCTTCAAATTATTAAGGCTTCATTTTTTTAATTTAGAAAATCCTTCTCTTTTTAAAATTTAGAAGGCGCCTGTTTCATTGAAAATATGTTAAAAGCGCCCAAAATGGTACCTTTAACATATGGTCTAGAAGGCGGCTGACGGCGCCCTCTAAAACCGACGCCGGGGGCATATGCCCCCCTCTGCACCCCACTCGCTACGCCTCTGCAGTATCTTGTAACCCTATATAACCCTTTGGAAACATCCATCACACTCGCAGCGAAAACTAATACCCGATGTTCGGTGAGTAGAGTTACTATCAGACTATATCTGCAACATAATAAATGAGTTAATCGTAAAAAGGATTCTGAGTGTCCTTATTTAATATGAAAAACACGAAGGTAAGATTGTGTGATTGTGATAGGCTTTATTTGTCAGTAATTGTCACTATTGTACGTTATGTTATGGGAAGTGAGTTAGCTCAGCTGTGACAACATACTGAAAGGATGAAACTTATATACGGCATAGATTCTATACATATTCAAATTTCTTAGCCAAAAAATGTATAAATCATCCGAGAAGTTAAAAAATAAAAATGACATAAATTGTTTGTGGCCCATGCCGCTGTCTTCAAAATAATAAGGAAATAAAATTTGACTTGTTTTGCTATTTTATATTCAGAGTAAATTTAAGTAACTCACAACTAGTGCAAACTAAAACACTACTGCTGGATCCCACACACGTACGTACATATTCAGTGTTAATACTAAAAAGGATTACAGACAAAGAAGATGGATATAATGTATCCAAGAGAAATATTCCTTGAAATTTTTCACCATACCAAATGTGATGTATTATCCCCATATTCCACGAAACGTTTTTGAAACATGGCAGTAACGAAGCGTTATTCAGTCCTGGTTTTCCCACCCCTTTCAACATACCTCCCTTCTAATCAGTTTCACAAAGTTGTCGCACTCAGTAAATCATGACTGTAAGTTCACTTTATTATAACTGTTTCCTGTGTGATAATTTCACCAAATTAACTTCCATATTCATGTAGGTTCTATTGTACACCACCAACTTATTTATGCACCCCTTGGTAGTCATAAAACGAAATCTTCATTTCAAAAGAGCGATATTACTTGCTCTCGTATTTAGGGAATATGTTTTTCAAGATGAGAAGTAATATAAACAAGTTCAAGTACTTGATAGTGCTCTCAAAAAGCTGCAGTTATGGGCTTATCTCGTACGGTTTTAACAATTAACTTAGTAAACATGTTCACAGATATAGTTTCACCAAAGGAATTTATTAATCCCTATCAAATAATAACTACGGTATACAGTAGTTTAAACACATTTGTTCTCATTATTATACATTTGCTTCGTAAAAGTGTAATTATGTACCGTACCGTACCTAATGTGAAAAAGTGAAGCAACTGGTAGAAGAAATATTTAACTAAGGTTAGATAAAAGTTATGAATTATTATGAGCTAATACTTTCATGTTACAATATATTTCACAATATATAATGTGAACTTCAAGATTTCATTATTTTATTACACGTCTCTCGAAATAAAACTAGCATAATTATTACTGTATTTCCAAACTATTGTAACTCGAAAAACAAGTGCGTTTGTGGTATGTATGTGGTTGATCTGAAAGCTCGAGATCGGATTGGATTGCTCGAAAAGTCTATCTGATCTCCAGTTCGATCTGCTTCATGGCAGCATGATCCGAGCTTGTTTTTCAAACGAACATCATCGAGTATAAAATTTCGGTAATAACATTGTTTAAACTCATGAGTCAAGTAGGGGTATGTTTGTAAAACAGATACATGGGAATTGAATAATTATTAACACAATATTTTTCTTTGGGGGAGCGGGGGATCTAATTTAATCATTGTTTTCGCTAAAAACACGATAATAAATTTAATAATGCTGCTTAGCGAACTTGATCTGAACAAATGCTTCACAAATCACAATCCGATCTCGATCTGAATGTTTTACAATTCGATCACGATCTAGTCAACCTGATCCTAGATCGTTCGACGGCAGCACAGCAATCATCTCTTCATCTGTAGAGAAAGCGTCTAAAAATTAAATATATTTTAGTGCAAAACTGTACAACACTGCTACTGTAACCAGGGTTTTGGGTGACAAACAGCTTCCCATAAATATCAATTGCTTTAATCGTTGATAAAACCAATTTTTGTCATTTTCGTGAATTATCCGGCGCATTCCCTTTCCGGGTACTTATTCAGGGCTTCACGCGAAAGAGGGATTTTTACGGTCGTTTACGCCGTGAAATCATGGATCGATTGCGCACGCCATTTTCCGCGTACTTTTCAAGATCGTAGGTCTTTTCCGCACGTTTTCGTAGGTCTTTACCGTACGTCCTTTTCCTCACGTTATCCGCATTTTACATAAACAAGACAACTTAAAAACACATGTTTCTGTTATCAGTATATCCACAAAAAATATTGCATGCACGCTCACATTATTGTTGAGCCTAGAGTATATGTTTGCTAGTTATTTGATGTCTTTTACAGTTTACTTTACAGCAGTGTAAATTGCTTACTTAATATAATTATATGTGTGTCCTACAATGCTATAGGTCAGTTTAACGCTGATTAGGTCACATTAAGTTATATTTTTTTTCTATTTACCTTGAAACATCAAGAACATCAAATGTTATCGCTATGTACATTGTACAACGTAATGAAAAATTAAAGAGTTAGGCACTTTAATTCTTCTTGTATATTCTCTTAAAACATACACGCGGAAAATGGTTACTTCTCAACAGCGTGGAAAAGACCCACCCTATACGCGCAATATAGGGCTATCATTTTACCGTGGGGAAAACGTCCATCAGAAATATATTAGCCCGTGGAAAAGGGCTACAGTCGAATATCCAATATTGTAATAAATATGCAATTTATTTTTGAAAAGTGTAACATTTTTGTAAAGACTCATTCTTAATGGAATTATCTACTGTCATATAAAGTGATTGAACATTTTAGCAATGTAGGTAAAGCAGTAAATTTCACAAATTAATATGAAATATTTTCAGATATTATAAGGAAATTGACATACGAAAGTACAGGAATCAATGGTTACCAACTTACCAATAAGAGTTATTACTAGTTACTACCTATATTACCAATTTATTGACGTTAACAAACATGGCTGGGCAATTTTTTTTTTCATTTCTAAGTATCGTATTAAAAGAGCTGCTACTGTGATTAAAAAAATCAGTTATATACAGTTCTGCAGAAGTATATTAACTTTCAGACCTCGACCTCCTTACATTGAAGGCAAATAAGATTTACATTGTGAATAACATTGAGTCAGTCAATCGTTTATCGTTCCTTCCTGTTGGGGAAGTGTCAATATTATCATGTAATTTCAAATAAAATAGAGATGGTTATACTGTCGATATAATAGTTTGAAACAGTATAATGTTAATATTTTATATCATGTTTAACACAGAGACAGGTAGATTTGCTCAAATAAGTGATGCTTTCAAGCAAAATATAACAAATAGTATTTCGTATAGTAATATTTTAAAGCGCTATAAATTTATCACCAAGTGAACTGAATGATCTGTTTTATGATTTTCCACACAGTTAGATTCAACGATCGATTTTTTTTGAACTCACCCTTTACATTCCGTTTTCTGCGTCACTTACATTTTACGACCCCAGATGATGCCCATGATTGGTTCATAAGTATGGCGATCTGCAGCACCGCGTGACGTCTCCTCGCAATGTATTGAACTGTACCGATAAGTCTGACAATTTACAATCTCTAGATAGCAGCAACAAAGAATCTGCACGTGCCAGTTCTACAAAAGGAGCACGTGCTTTTGATTCCCTTCCTTTGCCCTTCTATTTCCTTTATTGGAGTACGGGGTATATAGTCCTAGTTGCCGAGTACAGATGAATATATCTACTTTATATCCCTTTCTCATTTCAAGTAACTGAACATTGTATTCGTAATAACAACAGTGGAATCTAAAGGGACTAATTTTGAGTTGTTATATAATAACCTTGATTTCGCCAGATAACCATAGTTGTATATTTGCGACAATATTATTGTAGAACGCAATTGTTCGCGTCAGCTCTTGGAAAAGTTGTGAATAATCGAAAGTCCACGTCTTCGAGAACACGCTTATATAATTAAGCTAGCACACCACGTCGAACCGGAACGGAATAACAGAATTAAATAGAATATTTTATTCCGTTCCGTCGTGGTGTTCGGTCTTCCATCTACACTGTACAGGAATTCCTGCCATATTTTTGTTCGTTTCGAATCCGATCCGATGTAGTGGCTGAGAAACTTTACCGTAAACAAATATATTACATTCAATACATGAAAATATGTATGTGAATGATGAAATGATCATTAATTTTTCCACTTGATTAATTGTCTGCTAAATCAACTGTTTCCATATGCACGGTACAGGAATCCGTGTATGGTTGGTTGTGTTCGGCAGCAGACTCCGTAGTTGTATTTTTTTCCGCATTGTTGATGTCCACTTGTCCTATGTTTTATTTGTGCATGATTTTATTTAACCTACTGATTATTTTGCCCCATGATGCTCCGTAGTCTTTGCCGAGGATGGTAGCGTATTTACCAAAATTCTTATAGGCTTCATTCTTTTGCTGATATCTTTGCCTTACATAATTTTTTGTATTTAAACTCCTATTAAATCTCGTTGGTTCTCATTGTCAATCTTTTCCTATAGGTCGCAAGAAGACTATAAATGAGTGGTCTGCAAAAAATAAATTATTTCCATGACGTTTAACATACGTCCTAATCGGAAGTCCATCTATTTGTACTCTTCTCCGTTGTTCCGTGTAAGCACCCTAACTACTATGAATGATGTATACATTCCTGAATGTTCGAGATCGTTAGCGAAATTTAATCGACCAAATGTAATCTGTAATGTCACTAACCATTATGATTAGAATAAGTGAGTGTAGTTTAGCGTAATTCGTTTAAATTCCTTAGCGGCGTGCAAGCATCAGCGCTTCAAACTGAAAGTAAAATGAAATATGTTTTACCAGACAGTGCAATAATTGCGGGAAATTAAGTCTCTGAAAAGTATTAGATAAGCGTATTGCGCGTGCTGATAACTGATCGTAATTCATATAACTATATCGTTTCAAAAAAATCTGCAACAAAGGATGTACTGAACGATTTTCAGATCTTAAGAAACCGTGATTAGCGAACCTAGCAATTAAAAATAAAATGTAAGTCATTAATATATTTTACAGGAATAACATTTCTCCAGATCTCTATCAACGTGGAGCCGTGTCACATAATTACATTTTCCTGACTCTGTTGGCTATTTCCGTGAGATGTGTCTGACTTTTCCTGCATTTTGCTGAGAATGCTGACCAATATTTCATAGACCTATCCATAAATATGTGGATATACATTGCTTTTACGCCACCTTAGGGTAGACATATGATGCACAAATAATCCTTTGTACGAAATTTCTAATTTCCTTTCTCCCATTTCTCTATAAAACCCTTTTCCTACTAATGCCATCTATTCTACCTCGTGTCTCCACTTAATGTTTTGAAATCTGGGATAGATTTTTGTCGAGGAACACAAAATTGATTTTCCCTCTTTTGTCGATAAGAGCACCGAAGTCAAAGAATTTAATTTGTGCTCCATTCTTCATCCTGCACTCCATTTTGCAGATTTTTGTGTTTTCCCTCCGAGAGTTGATTGCACGTATGTATCCCCTCCCCCTCTCATCTCCTGTTGGCCATTAACAGCAACGAGGATTTTTACAGCGAAAAGTTTAATGAGTTCTGTTCCTGGAGGACTTACAGCCAAAGTTTTCCAAGTCATGAAAATTGCTTTCCTCGGAAAAAACAAAGCTACTCGACGTCCATCAGGATACTACAGTGAATGGATACTGGGTTGCTCAAGCGTTGGATGCTATTATTTGTATTGTTTTATGTTTTCAGTTTAGGAGAACCGGATACTGAATGGTTAAAGTAGAGATTACGGCTATTTGTAGGTTTTACGCTTAGCATGTTTCCAGTTTGGGAAATGTGTGAAAATAGGTGAACTGTTGTTTTATGTATTTTAAAACACTCTGTCTGTTCTACTCATTAATCTAACAGCTCCGTGTGTATAAATTACTCGTTTCTGAGATCAAATGGCACACAAACAAAAAGTAATAACAGCAAATGCTCTGTCGAGTTCATGTGAATCCCCTTAAATCCTTTTCTACGCTCCAAAATAATCAATTGGCACCATGATAATTTATTATTTCGTGTTTCTTTTTAGGTTTAAGCTGGATATATTAGTGTTTCTGAAATCAAGACCATGGTCTTGGTCTTGGTTCTGAATTTTAAAGTGGTCTTGATATTTGTTTTGGTCTTGAGTATGTGAGTTTTGGTATTGGTCTTGAGTAGGTCTTGAGTTCGGGAATTCCCCACAAAACTTATTTAAAAAAGTTCATTTTCTCACACACACAAGTTTTTTTCTTCGGTATTTTTTCGTTTCTGAATGTTTCCAATCAGGCTATCAGGGCCAGTTAACGCTTGGGTTTTACAGCCTAGGGTTCCGCACTTTCAGAGACCCCATTCAAATTAATATATCAGAAAAAAATATTAAAATATCGTGCATGTTTTTCATAAAAACGTGAAAAATTTCGTAAAGAAACAGCATTTGATTATTCAATATATGAAATTCCACATTCAACGCTTGCATAAGTAGTCTTGGACATTGGAAATGTTCAATCGCCTAACCTAATATTATTCGATTCATAATGTATACAAGGAAAACAACTATCTCACTTCACCCCTTTCCGTCGTAGATTTAGACGATATTGTGATAATAATGATAGAAATAGTATAAAAATAGGGGTGGTCTGCGAACCAAATTCGTTCCGGACAAGTCAATATAGGACGGATCCAAATTGCTTGCATGATATAATTCGTACAAGCGCAAATTTAAAAGAAAAAAGAAAGTTTCACTCTACTAATTTGGTCATCTGCACGATACACAATAGCTACATTACAAACACAAATTTATTGCTTTAAATATAAATATACGATATATCATTTTCTTTGTTCCAATTTTAATAAGGAGTACATTCGTCATATTATGCAGTTCAAACCGTGCTTTTTAGTTTGCGAATTCAGCCGTCACTGGCATAGGTGGACTGCAAGTGGTCAGGGAATGGAAGGAAGTCAGAACTGAATGTTTTACTTTTGCCAATACAAAATAAGCAAAAAATTAAGAATATTTTTTCCTAATTTTTCCGGCGAGAGAAGGTGAGAACCCCTTCTCCATCTCGATACAGAAATCCACGTAAATAACATACATTGTTACAAAACATTTCTGCAGTTTAAGAAAATTGATAACCTCTCAGGTATGAGTGCTATTGAAATTCTCCGTAATGAAGCAACTATATACTCACTTATATCATAAACATGTTCGTTTGCAGGCAAACGTATTCAAAAATAGGTATAATAATAATGCATAATTTCTGTGCTACTTAGATATTACTACCAGGTAACACACGGTACTACTGATTTCTGAATACACCGCTTGTCTGTTTTTTTGTAGACAGTTAATTTTACTTACTTACACCATTATTATCTTCTCTTCAATATTTTCTCATTAAGCAGTGTTATATAATTTTCAGTCGGCCTCTTGGGCATTTGTCCGAAAGCCGGAGCGACTAGTCCGCTGCTGTGCGAAAATATTGAATTTGGATATTGATAAATTTTGACCAGATTGCTGTAGTGAGTTAAGTAAGCTAATTCTAAAATTATTGTAGCCCTGAATACGAGATCTTTGAAACTAATTTTTACATTACATATTCGTTCGTATTTTTTAATATTTCTGCAGATTAATTTCGGCTTTCACGTTGAATTTCTCATAATGCTAACATAGATTGAACAAGTCACCCAGTACGACTGGAGACTTTAATATCTTAGCAACAACACTATTTTCTATTCCATATATGAAGACAGCCAAACACTATATAGAATTCCTGTTTATTACGAGTACGTTATTCGAGCTTCATTTACCTGTTTTTCGAAAGCAGTGTCGTAACCCAACGACTGCTCGCAATGAAAGATAAAGTACTGGAAAGATAAGAAATAGACGAAAAATATGATGTGCGAGATACATAAATGCGTAAAAATCTATGTGTTTTATCTTAATTCAAAATTATTGAACATACTTGCATTTCGATTTTTCATATTTTGTGTGGCTGGATAGTTCAACGGACAGGTGCTCGAACCCCCAGAAACTAGCCACCCGTTCTATTACTACGTCATCCTGCGTAATGAACCAATTCTCGCCATTTCGTAACTGTATAATTAAAAAATCCAGACCACCACTCAAGAGTCTTGTTCTTGAATCATGTGGTCTTGGTCTTGAGTCCAAACAATGGTCTTGCTCTTGAATTTTATCTAAACCAAAACCGAGATGAAGATTAGTATGGTCTTGGGTTTTACAGAATTAGTATGCATGAAACAATGAACACTAGGATATATTGATCTGAAATACGTCTGATAATTTATTGTTCTTAAAATCATCAATGGACAAAGACAACTAGATATTAATTCACAGCGCTCGTATTAGATGGGGCCAAAGTGGACCCATCTTCCCTTATACGAAATAACATACAGCATTAATATCGATAATAATATTTTAGTTATAAATAAGCAAGAAAAAAGTCAGTGAATATTTTATATTTTAATTTTTCTACGGTCATGGATGCTAATTGATACTTTTTTAAAATCCCGAAATGCATTTTTTTCAGTTACGCAGCTTAGGTCCTTCTGCTTGCAAAATCCTACTTTTGATCAATCACATAAGAAAACACATTCTTTAACCAAATATATTAAGTGTTTACAGAGTTTCTTGAATTATTAAATAAGTATAACCATTCTACATTTTCCACGCTAAAGTCTCTGAAGAATTACTTCAAATACTCAAACACAACTGGGCCTTCACTACAACATCGTCCGTATATTATCCATCCCTTTGTCGCTGAGTTGTTTGTCACACTCTGTTGGTGCTATACAACACATTCAACAACTCCAAATGCAGCACGCGCTGCTAAATTATTTAATCGACATCGAATTGGAAAGACTTCGGAATCTAGTTCTAGTTCAATTAATCTTTCACTTGAAGTGGCAGTGAAAGGGATGTAACCCTGTTTAAAGGAAGCGATGACAATGAGTCACGTATATAATCGTAACTATGCAACGACCCAAATTCTGTCAGATGGTGTGAATCCAGCTGGTGTGGTTACAAGATAGAATTGATTCCATTCTTATTAGTATGCATGAAACAATGAGTCACACAACCTATTGTTAATGCTGCAGGCAAAGAGGGATTTTGCTCTCTGGAAGGAATTTTCTACATATTTGAAAGCAATATCTGATGGTATTTTATTTCCACTTTAATTGCAAATAGCATTTTTTGTACTATCCACATTTATTACTATAATCATCCATTGTTACAATACTCTTTGATTGAGATTACTGCGTACAAGGTACATTTCTACAATTAACGCAAGTACCGGTACCAGTAGTCCAGGACATAACTTGAGTAACTTCTTCAAAGTGAATACGAAAGAGATTTGTTCATAAGCCGAGACCTAAATCAGTAAATTGATGCATATGCAGACAGATACAGAATCCCGAGAATGGTATCAGTAATTCTCACTTTCTCGATGCATGTGAGAGCACGGGCACTTGCCGGTTTGTCTTTGTTGAATTGTTGTTGCCCAGTAGAACCAATACAGTATACATGCGCTCATATTTCACATTCTAAGTTTTATTTTTGTTTTGAAATTTGTTCATGTCTCTTGGTCTAAAACCTCGAATTGTACATCATCAGCTCTGATTGTGGATACATTTTTATCAAGACTCGAATCGGTAAAGTATTCAAATATGCTAGACACTTAAAAACATACGGTCATGTTACTTTTTTATCGTTATTGATTTTCTTTATTTCCAAATATTCTCCTTTTCCATTTTTTTTTTATTATTATTATTACTGAATTGTATATTTAAATCCCCCGCACCATAAAATTCTCCCTGACATTATTCCTCTTATTCACAATATAGTCATGAAACTGATTTCTTTACACCCCACACATCGCCACACAGTTAGTTACAGCTGGCACCGTGAATACTTCCAACGACATATGGAAATTTCTAGATCATCATAAAAGTTCTCATATGAGTTTCTTTTTTTTATTTAACCCTGGAACAAGTCAAATAAACACCGTTTGAGCTCTCTGAAAGAAAATAAAAATGAAGTCGAAAGCCGATGTTGTTAGAAACAAAAGTCACTCACGTCGTCAGGTGGAAAAGTTCCAGCTTGCTTGCTGCACGTTACTTATTTCAAAATGCTGATTTCCATAAAGTGGAAGAAAACAAGCAAAAGAACGTCATTCAAGTAAATATGATTAATTGTTATGTACGGCTCAGTCGCTCAGATTAGATTATATTCCGTATACGCTATACGGTATGCTGGTGTGTACGTACTAGTACAATTTACTACTGAAGGTTATGTGTAGTATTGACGTTCATTTTGAATTTAAATGCTGATGTAGAATACATTACGTATGAAAATATATCATGTAGGATTGTAGGACACTAGCAGAGGCACTGATTTCAGAGATTGAGTAATTACACATTTCTATGTTCGTCGATTAACTTGATTTATTTATGCTCCACCTGGTTTCGGAGTTCATGCCTGCATCATCAGGAACAAATAACAAATAGTCCAGAAATTTCAAAATCACGTCCAGTACAAATACAGCACATGCATGAAGCTAATTTAATTACATGTAATATTGTATTAAAACAGCAGTTCAAATTGAAATAGTTCTACTTGGTTTTCTGAACGTTCTTCATGGGATTATTTACATTTGTCAGTAAATATCAGGCCCGTCTTCAGGGGGCTTAGGGGACTGCAGCCCCTGGTCCCTCCCTTTTTTTATTTGCAGTGTTAGGGGACCCCCAAGTAGGAGATTAAAAACAAAATGATGTAAAGCACAAGAAAACCTGAAAATTGTCTCTTGAATGGATGATAAAGTAAAGAAAAATCCGCATTCCCTTCGCTCGGCCATATTTAATCTTACATTTACCATTGTGATTGTCCGTCGATCGATCTTAATTCTCTCGGATTGGATCGCTGGAAAAGTCGATCCGCTCTCTATCTCCTTCAATGCGACACTCTCCGATCTCGATTTAGAATACTCGATCACCGATCTTTAAACAAGCATGATCGACTATTTATAATATTACGATAATAAAATTTGTTAAGTAAGACACGTTTCTGTAGTACATTTGATACGCCGGGATTGAATGCCTTATATTACGTACAAGTTGTTACTTTAAACTGGAAAAGCGAATCTAATTTAGCGGGTACAATTTAATCATTCCCTTCACTCATATATACGATCTTAGCGAACGATCGGAACCAATATATTTCGATCTGAACACATGTTTCACGATCCTATCCGGCTATCCGGTCCCAGTTTTAATGTATGTTTCACGATCCGATCACGATGCAGTCAATTTCATCCTTGCACCGATCTCGATCACCCATTAAAGATCACTCGGATCGCTTGATGGCATCCCCAGCAGAAACCTAACGCCTTTTCGGAAAGTTAGAAATTTTCACAAAGTGACAAACACCGGTTACAAGTGTGATTTCTTGGTGAATATTTGATCTTTCTAATTACACTTCCTGAACGTCAAGAAAATTATACTCAGCATTCAAATTTCACAGCCATTTATTTCTTTCGTTTTTGAATGATTTCATTGCAAAATATTTTTTTCCGAGTAAAAACTTTTTACAACTAAAATACTGTAATACATTACAATTACGTTGCCCAACGTGGTTTG
>JAQFYR010000081.1:0-17291 GCA_034694985.1 Campodea silvestrii
CATGTGGTCTCGAAACTAATCGGAATAAACAACGTTTTTACAGAGATTGGCTTATTTACATCAAAACTCAAATATATATTAACTCTGTTATTTATCCTATCAACAATTTCCAATTTGCATTTTCTTAAATAAGATATAGCTCTCGGTGAATCTATACCGTTAAAACAATTAGTTGAAATTTCACAATAGAATAAGTCACAGTTAAGGATTTTCCATTAGGCCAATCTTTACTGCTGAAATTATTTTCAGCAGATATCGACTAATGACTACGAAATGGAGAAGAATGCTGAATACAACGAACCATTTCCTGCACCAGCATGCGATCCAACATATGCAATTATTGGGCAACCTTTTCTGCCTGGTGGGGAAACAAGTCCAGGATACAGCGGTAAGATACTCAATATATTGCAATGCACGACACCCTGTCCACCGCCCGGTTTTTTATAAACCAGTATATCTATAATTAAAAATTTATAGAGAGTGCAGAGTTCAACGAATAATTGAAGTATACACAAGTTTCAAGTCTTCTCTGCAAAACTTTATTGAATACTTTGTTGGACGAACAGTTTTATATTTACAAACGCATCTTCGGGTCCACAATTTGTTTAAAGGTCAATACAAATTACAGCATCAAACTAGCATTGTAGTAGACGAATTATATATAAAAAAGTTTCCACTTCATAAAAGAAACTTCTACTTTCATAAGCTTGAAATTTAAAAAAAAATCGTCTGCTTCAATTTGAATCTGTAATTTGTATTGGCATTTAAACAAATTTCGGACCCAAGGACGCTGGGTTTGCAAACACGAAACCGGTCCTCCAACAAAATATTCAATGCAGTTTTTCAGAGAAGGCTTAAAAACGTCTGTATATTTTAATTATCTATATTTTTACATTTATTTCAAAGTAACGCAATCCACCTGTGGAATTTAATAGAAAATGTAACACAGCAGTTTTTTGCTATCATTGAAGGTTTCATGATTTAAAAAAATATATATGCCTAAGGTCGATAATATTTATATTGGATTTCGAAAGATGTTGTTTCACACAACGAAGTGCTAACTTCTCACGTAAATCTGTTTGCGAAGGTATAACGACAGCTTTCTTACAAATTTATTGATATTTTTGCCGAATGATTGTATACGTGGCAGTGCGCAAAAGTTTGCGACTAATAACAGAGCCATATGCTTAAAAATGTGGCAGAGCCTAGTTACAATTAAAATATAACTTTCTTACGAATTGATAGTAATCAAGGTAATGAAAAATAAAAGGAAACAAAGTTATAAAGAATAAGCACTTACAATAAAGGAGACCTCCATAACAGAGTACACTGTTCATTTATTATAAGCGCGAGTGTAACGTTTACCCGGTGAGTATTTGCACATTTAATCAAATTCTTTCCTAAATGGTAATTTTTGTAAACTTTTAAAGCATTCCTTAATGGAATGGAATAAACCTAACCTGTTTTCACGTTTTTAAGTTGGCCGCAAGTGCGCTGGATGTAGTTTTGAACAGTTTTGTAAAATTCGTCCGTATATAGCAGGAAATATCACTCACCCGCAGATTTTACTGAAGCAAGTATCAATACGTTTGGGATTTCACCTAAAGAAATTATAATATTTCATTTTTTTCATCACATATTGTAAGAATAGCTTTAGAATTTAGAACCAGAAAAAGAAACGGGTGGTAACAGTTACTTTTACAAATTCTTAACCTGCTGAAAATAGCCTTTTTATTTAGAATCACAATTTCAGCGGTGGTTATATTATATTTTATATGCATTTGCGTTAGATAAAATAAACGTGCGTAAAGTTATATTGCATATTTGGTGATATACTAATATTTTCTCATTGGAAGTGTTTTTTTCTATCAGCAAATTGATCTATACAGACCAGACCTGCAGTACACTGTGTGGATATACGAGAGTAATAGTTGAATGCTTTGTGAACTGTTATAATTGGGATACACATTTCTCACATATAGTGATATACATATTTGATCTACATGTTTGTATTCATGAGTCTTTATAGGTGTAGATAATAAGAGTACCTAACAAACCAGTAGAAATTTATTACATTCCCTCATCACGCTAATGAAAGCAGCTTTATACAAATGCATTCACTTTCATAAATCCTCCATACACTGTTAGTACAATACGTACTGTCGAACCAGAGATTAACCAAAAGATAATTTTATGAAATGAAATAGGACGGTATATAGATTAGACTGATGATTTATATACGCCTCTATTTTGCGTGTTGAATTGCTTCATATTCCTATATTTCCATCTACTATTACCATCCATAGCGATTTAATGATAAGGCATGTGTTGGCACGAGCAGGAGGTAATAAACTGAAATGACTTCAGTGTTTGTTTGATATTAGCTCTATAGAATGTATACGAGGGTTTATTATTATTACAACCATGCATGTATGGGTATGTAATGGTATGTGCTGGTGTGGTGGAGTAAGTAATTGTTTTATGATACTGTTGCATCTATACTTGTTTGCATATCCATCGTATATTTTGGTGGTTAAGTAGGAATGAAATTTATGAGTAAATATTAGATCTTTGAAATAAATGGTTAGTTCCTAATTCCGATTACAGGTTTCATGTTTGAGAGTAGGCCCGTTTTAAAGGGGCTGCGTCCCCGAGCGCTCTGATTAAGGGGGCTCCCAAGCATGTGAATTAAAAGTTAATTTATATAAAATACAGAAAAATCTTGAACAATTTGCTTTGAAATTGCATAAACATGCCATTCTTAGGAATGAAAGCGTGAATATTTTCGCCCTCGATTCACTCCGACGGATTTGTGCTATTTACATATCATATTAAAAAATATTAAAAAAGCACTATTGGCTTTCGCACTATACTTATAATAATACGATTTCTGAGTAGAAAAGTTAAAAATACACTAGTGATACAGATGCACTGGGCCATAATGGAGCGTAGCCAGGGCCCCAAAATATATCAAAACGGCCCTGCATGAAAGGGCATTTCCCAGTCTAAGTATGAAAAAAAGGGTTCCAAGTTTGTATCAAATTTACATTATCAGTTTTTCGCGACACAAACTGAAATATCTTCGAACAGCCCTTGTTTTGTACTTTCGCAATAGAACGAAATTACAGTACATAATTATAATATAAAGTTGTAAATTTCATACCGTTGCATCAAACATTACATTAACTTAGCTTTTAATCAATCACAAGTATTGTGACTTTCAGTATCATTTCACGAATTTAATATTCGGTTACTCAGCTTCGATATCCAGCTTTTTATCCAACTGTTGAAACCTTTTGCCATAACATTGTAATTAAGTTGTGTTTAAATTAAAATGCTAAATGTTTTTAATGTGTAAATATATAGATAATTTCAGATAAAAAATGTATTATGTGAGAATTTAAAGGTGGATTATTTTCTAGTCCGGTGTGGGTCAACTGGCCTCTGTTCCGATTATGGAAACGAATAGAGGGAATTTGATTATTTTGCCATAAATGCCCTCAGAGCTGTGCAATGCCAAAATGAGTAAATGGCGGAATACCGTAAATTTTAAAATGTGTCTACAAAGTAATATTGAAATATCCGCTACGGAGTATATTTTAGTATAGTACTGAATTACCCTCTTTTCCAAACTTGCCTTGCAGATCTTTCAAACGAATTGGGTATGAGAATCGGTTCATGGATTTAAATAAACACCATCATAAAATTATGAGTATGCATGAAAAACAATCACCATGTCAAAAAAATTCGGAAATCTCACAAATTCTGTAATCGATTGTTCAAAATTATGTTTTCCCTTCCCTGGAAAAACGGGACGTGGTTACTGTGCTGAACAACGCGCCAGAATTGTGAAAATGTACCAGTATCTTGCATACGTTTGGCCCATTTTACATAGATCTGACGTCATTTTGACGTTACAGCGTAAATTGGCTTTTACTCAGACTATCAGACAGTCACTTGACCACGATATTTAATAGCATATTTCTGAACAACGTTTGGTGAGAAATTAAAGAAAATTGTGGGTAATCTATAGAAACTGTGTAAACTTTGAAATGAAAGAATAAAAAATTGTTCCCGTACCCTGTTGAGCTGAAATAGTGCAAACAAAATTTCTATACTTAATTATTTACCTATAGCACGAAGAGTCGCTAAGCGGAAGATGAGCTATTTCACTGGTGAAATTCAGGAGAAATTAATTTGATTTAGCGACAAATTTGCTCAATTTACAACAATTTGCTGATTTATCAAAGGGTGAACTTACACTACTAAAATGGTTTCCGTAATTTGGACAGCCTTTAAACTAATTTCCATTTGGATATTTATAACTGTGGAAGCTGCTTTATTCTAATTTCATTTTATAATAGATAAATAATAATGTAGTATTTAAATTATATCGTTGAAAAGCTATAACACAAAGACGCAGCAGAAGCAACGACGGTAAAGCTACCTTAAGAAATTAATGGTTAACAATTACAGCATCAACTACTGACAGTTAAACCTCAACAATTTAGCTATGCATTTGAGTATCAACTACAATGATTTGTGTAAGGACAAAATTATTAATTCAAATTTTGTCAGTCCACCTATTTACTTGTATTAAAAAATAGAAAACTACATTATAATTATTTTGTAAAAGTTTACTATTTATAGATCGAGTGAGTGAAAATTAATGTAATTTTTTCCAAAATTTTCAATATTAGGCACTACCAAACAATTTTCACAAACAATATTTCAGCATACGATCTTACCATTTATATCACGATATTTAACATAAGTTATATTTATTTAACTAACGTAAGGTTTTTATTCTAATTTTCAGAATGCACATCCCAAGACTATGCCGTACCTTTGGGTGCTCCTGAGAGTATGCCACAATTATTTCAATCAATGACAGGTCCATCACCACTTCATAAGACCGCACCACATATCAGACCTCAAACTGCATTCTATCCTAAAGGTTCTATTACAGCACCACCTTCAGAATCACAATATTACGCAGCAACTGATATTTGTAAGGTATGATAGCAAGTGATAAATATCTGCGTTCAATAAGGATAACGGTTCATTTTAGCTTCACTGCAATACCTGATCCCGAAAAGCTTATGCAACTAATGTTTTTAACAATCCATATGAATAGTTTACAACATTGGGTGTTTCTTGCATTAGTGAGCAGTTTGTTTTTTACTCTAGTTTCGGAAAACAATTAGTTTCCATCTTCAGAGCAAAGAGAATATGTGTGAAGTGTTAATACATGTTATAAAGTAAGTTAATACACAACAGCGAGCAAGGCCGTATATACGAGAAAATTTCGGAGGGGGTTATGCTAAAAAAAAATTAAGAAAATATAATGAAAATGTGCCCCAGCGAAGCGAGGGTGAAAATTTTTGCTATTTTTAGCGCAAAATATGCAGTTTTAGTGCGGATTATAAGGAATTTTTCGATTTTTATTCAAAATTTTCTTATTTTATCTTTCTTTTTTCCTCTTTCTTCTTATATTTTTCCATTTCGGGGGGGGGGGGGAGGTTGAACCCTAAGATCCCCCTCCCCCTTATATACGGCCTTGACAGCGAGACCAGGACAGTATATTTTAACCAGAATTCATTGTATTTTTGACAAAGTTTGTTAGATATTATGTCAGTATAAGCGAAACGTCAAATAGTTTTTAATTCATTTAAGTGGCGGAAATCCATGTTTCAACAAAAAAGGTTATCTGAAGAAACGCCACTGAATTTCCGGAAACATTGAACAAAGTTAAAAGAGTGTAGAGGATTGTTTAGATACACAGAAAAGAATAAGGGTCAAAGGAATTGACCCTTGAGGTACAATGGTACATTGGAAATGACATTAGATATTGAAGACTTCACTTGTATATAGTCTGCGATGAAAATATGATGTGATCAATTCAAGGATGGAACCGTAAATTCCATAACTTTCAAGTTTATGAAGTAAGCGTAGAATTGATGATTTACTGAGTCAAAGGCCTTTTTAAAGTATGTACACGCAGAATGAACTGGATTTTTTTATTATTTAAGTTCTCAGCTAAACAATAAGAAAAACAGGCTAAATTAGTGTGCGGCGATATAGGTAGAAAACCTTGATGACCGACATCGATGAGTGGCGGAAAGAACGATAATAGTCAATAGTATTTGATCCCTTCAAGGGATTTTGAAAAGCAGCCGAGATTACTTACTTGCCTATATTTGATGGAAAGGCTCTTGTCTCCCTTCTTGAAGATTGATGTACGGTGTTATTAGTGATAACTTCCAAATTGCAGGAAAAGTACCGCTGTTCAAAATTTTTAAAAATAAAAATTGAATACTAAATTTTAAAGTATAAAGTATTAATTACTTCAGGTTGGGCGTGCCAGGCCGACCCGTAATTACGGGGTGTGTGGAATTCGTAATTCATTATTATACTTCCTATACGTCACCCGTATGCAGAAACAATATCAGAGCCATGAAACTTTCAGTGTCTTTGAAATTTCGGTCCAAAAAATTATTGCCATCGAAAAAAGTTTAGAAACTTAACAACAATCTAGAGACTACTAACTCGTAAGATAGTGATATCTGTGTGAAAATCTGTTCCGAGAGTCTTGTAAAGCAAAACAGATTGAAGTTGCTTAATTTAATAGTTCTAAAATATTCTCTTACGAATTTCAATTAAAGACACATTCCTTGTTCTCACAGTGTATTTCAGTATTTATTTAGAACTAATTTTACAAAAACATTTAATTTCCCATTTATCAAAATTTGAAACAGTTTTTACAAATTCTAGTGATATTATTTTTAATTAATAATATTTTTAATTATAATTAGTTAACAGATGATCTGGTATCAGCGGAGTAGACAATTTCTTTATATTACGTCATGACCGAACCCAAAATTTCGCTGATGTTGTCTCTGTTCTTCTCTTTTCAGGGTACTCCCCCTCCTCCCGCCCCTCAAGAGCACCTTCCTTCATTTCTAAACATTACTCCACTGGATATTCGTGGTGTATGTGGAAATTCTGTTTTCATTGCGTCTGCCTTAGAAGTACTGAAAGAAGTAGAAGTATGGGAATTTCCCAGGGAACAACTTAAAGTATTAGAAAAGCTTGGGGAAACTGAATATGGAGAGGTAATTTGAATTTTTATACAATATTGAAGCATTCAGAAATGCTTCTTATAAGAATAAATGAATGCCAAATATGGTACAAGAAAGTGCATCATCAGTGATCTTGTAACATGATATTTTGTACAGAATGTTAGAAACAACTTACTCTACTCTTGCATCTGAAAGGCCAATTACATTGTCGATCAATTTTATATCTTATGAAATAACTTCGTACTCTCAGGTGCTGGCCATCGATGACATGAAATCGATGAAAACAAATAAAAAAAAAAAGATTATTTTTTTCGGAATCGAAAGTTCGAAACATCCCGTTTATAATTTGTTGGTTTCATTTCAAATATACTATAATGCTGGATGTCACCAAAAGTACCGATGTTTTCGATTCATTAATTTAAACTTTACTGAAGGCACTACATCCCATGCCTTTGAGTGACTAACAGCGATCGAATTTAAAATTGAATGGTTTTAACTGTTTGGTTAGAGTTCATTTTCGTTGAGAAAATATTATAACTGATATTTGTTTCGTTGAGAAACAGTGTAGTTCAATCGGTTTTACCACACGTGAATGTACACACATACGTACTTCATTCGACTGTTATTATTATATTTTTTTTTTACTATTTTAGTAATCTTCTGTTTCAGGTATTACTCTGTGAACCTGAGGGACTTTCAGAGATGACAGACCTTAGTGGATTTGGAGACGTTAAACTAATTTCTGTAAAGTCACTCAAATGTGGAGTTATGGAAGAAGCAATGTAAGTGATGTAATGTGGTTTACAAAACGCTGTCACTTTGTTAGCTTTGGTATTGGTAATGAAATGCCAACAGAATTCGAAATAATATTTTAATAAGGTCATTATGCACCTTGAGAAACTTTTTATCAGGATATGTTTCCGTTAACAATGACTATTTCAATGACCATTTACATAAGACATTTAAAAACTTCGAAATTCCTTTCATATATTTCTGTAGAATTTGAGTAAATATAATCATGTAATCCTATTCCTACATTTAGTAAACATTACCATGCTTTTACAATCCATATTTCTCAGATCTGCATTTCACCAAGAAGTGAAGAACCTTGCTCGTCTTAAGGATCCGAACCTTGCAATGGTAATAGCTGTTTGTTGGGCAGATCCAAAATGTGTAATTACAGAATATCCAGAAGAAGGTGATCTGAATTACTTTCTGCAACAACATGTTGCTGAATCAATAACTGCAAGACCACCATCAGCTAAAACGTTAAGGTAATTACTTTAAAAAATTCTGCCGTATGAATTCAATCAGTTCTGTTTGAATAGGGGAGTACTGAATGGTGATTGCGCTGAATACCAGATAGCAAAACCGAATACCGTAGTAATTTCACAAAAAAATATCAATATTTTCCGAATAGTTATTTGGCTGAATATCGAATATTCGACAGCATATATCTCAGATATTCGGCCGAATACTGCCTAGTTTTTTTTGTAAATTTATTCTTTGATAAAGGTGAAAACTACAATACCTTAAATTCGGAAAAGAAATTTGCTAATTCAAGAGAACTATATACAGTATACATAGCATATGGAAGCTAAGGGAAAAAAATCACAAACGTAATAAATTAAACGTTAGTGAATGTTGACTTATTTAATGTGTAACATAAAAGTGTTCCAAGAATGTTAAAAATTGGCATTGATATAGCACATTTGAAAAGGCAATGATCAGAATGATGAAAACTTGAAAAGAATAAGCAACGCTGACTTTTTACTTTCCTAAAGAAAATCAACTCAATGAGTCCCAATTTTCTTTTTGAAACCATCTTATAAGTATTATGAATCTGAAAATCATGCTTATTTATTAATGTCAATATTTAAATAACGAAATTTGCTCTCTTTTGTAAATGCTAGGAATAAGTTACCATATACAAATATTCATGTTTTAAATGACCACCAAATAACTTGTAATAACTGAACTGTCGTCCGAATCCTGAATAATTGACAAAAAAACTATTTGAGCGAATAACGAATATTGACTAAATTACTATTTTTCCAAATACCGAATTCCACATAGTTCAGTAGGCCTATGTAGTTAATACCGAATATGCCAAATACTTACCAATTATTCGGTACATCCCTAGTTTGAATAGACAACCTGATGTTATAAATATTTTTCTAACCATAATTTATGGTGTTAAAAGTTTCCTTTATATCAGATTTCGTGACGATCACTATTTCGAACCTATACCATTACGGAAATCATTTCGCAAGAGGCAATAGCCGGAGTGAATACGTCGTGATAAAAATTCTGTTTTGTTTGGTTGACATCGAAGTGTCTAAAGGAACTACGGTATGGATTATTTAAAACTCGGCACGTCAGTCTGAACATCACGTAATGGAAAACATTCGCTGTATTATACATGTACTTTCGGAATAATGTGTCTAATTGTAAATGTTCTGCAATATGACTGTGCTTTAATTATACAACAAAAATGTGAAACATTGTGCTTATGTATGGGAATCATCATACTGGAATACCTAAAACATTATTATATTATTTCAGTTATGGTTGTTTGATATACATGGCGACCCAGATAGCTTCAGCTATGAAGTACCTAGAATCTTTGAGAATAATTCACAGAGACTTAGCTACTAGAAACTGCTTGGTTGGTGCTAATTACCACGTCAAAGTGAGTGACATTGCGATATGCAGATCAGGATATGTTGCAGATTACTACTATTCAGAAGAATATCCAAATGTTCCCTTACCAATTCGATGGATGGCTTGGGAACCATTGCTGTTGGTATGTTATTTGGTTTGCGGAAATTCTGTCGCAGATAATAACTGGATATTGTTTTGATTTATGCTTAAGTATGAGCAGTGATAGCTTTTTAAAGGAAAATTCATACAAAAATCCTGATATGAAGTATTGTATTTATATTTGGCTGATTTGCAATAACAATAGTCATGTAATTTTTTTGCCGATGCTAAAAGGAGATGCAACCTCGTCCGATATTGAATTATGCTAAATTAATCTGACCTTACCTGATTTAAATTTTCCTAGCCTAATGTAATTTGTTGTCTTTATCTGACCTAATAACACAACCTTGTATTCATAACTACAAAAATGAATTTCATAACTACACACATTGTGCGTAACTGCATATTAAAAAAAGCCACTCAGTATGAGTATCGATTCAACGTTCTGTGATTTGATCAGATGAAATATTGAGTACATAATTATTCTCAAGTTACCATGTTTGCAGCAAGTAATATTAGGAATGAGTTCTCAAGTCGTCGCTCATACAAAACCTTAAACAGGAGTTAAATATTTATGTGTTGGGAAAACACGTATCAATAATATCATGAAATCTTTTAACGTGCTTTTCGTGTCAAGAAGAAAGACACCACAACGTTTGATGAAATGGTTGTATCACTCAAAATGTTTCGAGGCGTATGATCACAATGTCAGAAATTTGAACATTTCAGGCTTAATGTATTATTGTTTGAAATTATGAAGAAACATTGACTAAAGTACCGTACTTGACTATTAAATGTGGATGTTGAAAACCCTATTGATATTGTGGTGATAGGCCATGAAATATGTTCAGCAAGATAAGCATTCAATATGAAGCACAGATTCATCATTATCATTGTATGAGAATTATTGGATTATAATATAAACACTTTTTCATTATCATATCATCCACTTTGTTATTACAGTAATCATACACTGTTTCAATCAAAGTTATTATTCTCATATCAAAACTAACACCACATTTGTTTTCAGGGTAAATATGGTACAAAAAGTGATGTTTGGGCATTTGCTGTGACATTGTGGGAAATTCTGACCTTTGCAAGAGAACCTCCATTTGATGACCTCACTGACGAAGGAGTTATTGAAAACCTAATGCATTTCGCACATAATGACCAAGAACAGGTAAATGAAAAGTTTCAGTTGAAAATGGACTTTTGTCGATTCCCCGGCATTATATGTAATTACGTTTATTCTGACTGTGAATACATAAATAAATGGGCACACCCACTTGCATAATTTTGTTAAATCATAAATGGTTTTGAACATTCTGAGATTCCTGTAGTTTATCAGGCTTAGAAAAACAGATGCTATTTTGAGTCATATACCATAATAACGAAACAGGTTTCAAATGCCAATTACAATTTTACACGATGATATTCTTTCGCTATTGAGTGCACAAAGACATGTTGTCGAATAAATTTAAAAGTCTTCAATTCAAAGTACTCGATTTCAATCATTGTTTAGTAACATAATGTGGGGCTCTAAATGTGTCGAATAAAGGTATGGTCGCTGGTTTTTGTTAAACCTACTTCCAAGCAAATGTATTTTTATTTTTTATTTTTGTATGACAAATTTGAGCATAAGTCCTATTTGAAATACAGACTATGCGTCAAGAAATGTCATTGGTGTTTGATGGTCATCAATGGCACAAACTCCCGGAGATAGAGAAGATAGCAAAGCTAGAGTACTCCATCTCCAGGGTGTGCAAAAGTCCTTACTTGAAGTAATATCCTGAAATAGGGAAAAAACAGTCAATTTTTTAAATTAAGAATTCCTGTAAAACCATGTGAAAATTGGATCAATACAACTATTATAAAGGTATTTAATTGAAAATTGTTAGGGAATATTATCGGTTTATAAAATCATGGGTCACTTGAATAATTACAACGGTACCTTACCGACAATGTGCGATGTGCCGATGTCAAATATAATAAAATGAAATGCAACGTAATATTGAACTAAGAACAGGTTTAATGAAACTTCAATATGAACATAAACATAACAAAGACTACGAACACCGACAAATTCTAAAATATTATTTTAGCAGAAACAACACAATAATTTATCTTAAAATATTACATGTACAAGTTAGATTAAGTATTAAAACTGATTTAAATGGAGAATTTCTTAAGAGGAAGTTATCTTAATACAAGGTAAGACATATCGGACGAAACGAATGCTAACAGTATTAAAAATTCATAATTATTTCAGGTTGTAGTCACTTGGGAAAAAACTTTTCACTTGGAATAATATTACTGACACATAATTATAATAATTATTATAATGGTAGGAGTAGATTATCTAAAATATACCCCGAATATACGTTGGACTCATTCAAATATCAACAAGACTGTCCTCTTTTTTGGATTTCCAGAGGACTTCTCTCAGTCATCACTTGGTGATAGAAAAACGGGTAAGTCTGTGTAAAGTGGAAAGTAAGATAATTGATAGAATATTCATCGTATTCTATACATATTAATGTGCTATATATTTTATTATTCTAATATTAACACCGAATATTTAAGTATATATAGGGGGCGGACTTCGGCAGAGCGGCAAGCCAAATTTCAGAGGGATAAACACAAAAAATACAGTGGATGTGAACATTTCCCGCCTTTTTTGGTTATAGTTTAGTATCGCTCGGTTCCCTAGGATTTCGGAATGCCAGTGTTTGCCCCCCGGCAGGGCTAGGTGGGGGGGTTTGTGGGGCGGTAGTCCCCCGAAAAAAGCAGGGGGCCTGGGGGGCGGCAGCCCCCCGGTTAGGACAGATGAGGAAGGAAATTTACGTTGTCAGGTAAGGTTAGGTCAGGTTGGGTAAGGTCAAGTTAGGTCAGGCCTTTTCCATTTACCGGAATTTCACATCCCACAAAACCCTTACCCTCACCGCTCTCCCGAAGTGGCCCCATGAATTTTAAAAATGGCCTGAAACTGCACCCAGTGTATTTTTTTTACCAACTTTAAACTATGTAACCAAATACCTTTCATATGTACCATTCTATTGAGGTAAGCTTTAAAACTTTGCTAAAATAACTAAGTAAGAGAGAATATTAATAAATATAAAAGTACTCACCTGCTGGAAGCAATACTCGCACACTATAAACAAACACTACAAGCTGTTTTGTGAATGCACCTTAAAGCCTGAAATGAACTCATAGACTCGTTGATTATTCAGTTTGCGTTACGCAGTCTGTAGGAAAGCATCTCTTCATAATATCAGGCATCAGCTGCTATATGCAATTAACTTCAACGTTCCTGACACATTGATTTATTATAAATAAGTAAATATTTTCAGCAAATTAAAGTTAGACAGGACAAAACTCCTTTTTTATTTCAAAACGGAGGTTTTTGTACACTCGAAACTAGTAGAATAATTTGATATTTCTCTGAGGATAAATCCCTTTCCATTTATAATCTACTTGAACTATTGATTTTTAACCAACCTGCGGTATTTTTGTACCTGCAAAATGAATGATATCTCCTCCTGCTTCCAATATATTATTGACTACAGGATCCATATACTTATTAATTACATTTGTCAGTTCTTCGATACCACCATTAACTGATAATTTTTCAGTAACATTAGTAAAACCAGTTATATCGCCTAAAACTGTAATCGCTTTGGACATATCAAAATTATCTGGAAATTCCCCGCGATCTTTTCTTTTGCAGACTACATCAGGTATACAACTAATAATTATTTCGTTCTTTTTATCTGAAGAATTCTTAGCAGCATTCAGTATCAATTTGTTGGATGTCGAAAAAATATCACTTTCAAAGCTGCAGAAAGGAAATAACATTTTAAATAAACACTTCATACGAAAGTCATCCTAAATATACTCACTCGATATAGACTCAATCTAAATATACAACAGATGTTTCGATTGTCCAGGGACGTCCCATGGCAGGACGTAGCGTGATACGGGCAAACAAGCGGCCCATCAATTGCCATGAAAATGGCATGGTGCCAAACAGACACTCCGTGACGTGCCGCGTACGCGTTTTCGAACAAACTTGCCAGGAAATATTCCAAATTTAACGGAAATAGTAAATAACTTGCAAGAAACGCATTACCCTTCTCAAATACAAGTAATACTATCATAAAATCACTAATTTCACTTAATAACAGCGCCGTTGTCTCTTAAACGAATCACATGTGCGCGGCCATCTTTGAAATCTTCCCCTTACACCACCTTTTCAGTTGGGTCAAGATTTGCTTGTCGGCGGCGCGCCCGGGACTCGTCATGAAAACCAAACAGACAGCAAACGCCACTTGCCACGAACCAAACAGACGACAAACGTCCCTGGGACGTCCCCTGACATGCCAAACAGACGCACCTTTAGACTACTGCATGCATTCAGACAGTTCCTTAATTCCCAATAACAAGCCCCCAGTGTTCCTAATCGGAACATGAGAATTAGCTTACTAAAAAAGTTTTGCAATCTGCTTAGTAATGTCACATGCCAAAAGAAGCGCACTGAAATTTCCTTTTCCGAATCTGTATTGACCATGCAAATCACAGTGTAAAATGAGGAATAAACACTTTGTTGACAATGTATATATATTACGATTTCGCCACTTGTGACGTCTACATCATAATTTCTGTGTTGTTTGGCCCCTTAACTGTTTTGGTCCAGCAGGGCTCGTTTTTCAAAATTACATTGTACTTGGTGTTCAACGAACTATACTCGGGGTCGCCGAAATCGCAATCTCAAAATTCTGTGGATTGGTCAACCTCAAACGCGGTTACTTCCAAATTGATCTCCACAGTAGGTTGCCCGAGTATAACTCGTTTTTTCCACAGACGAAAGTGCTTCCCGTATGTTTTGAACGAGTGTAGTTCATCGTGCGTTCATCGAATTTCATTTCTATGAGTTCGTCGGCCGTAGCTCGGGAAAACTTTTTTTTTCATTTTTTGAGCTACAAAAAAAAAAAAGTTTTGGAAAGCGCATTTCCAGACGATTCCAACGATGTATAGCATGATATAGTTTGACGAAACCATCATTTAAATCATCTTTCTATAACGTTCTGTTAAAAAATTTAAACTGTCTAAACTTGCTACTGAATGTTTTCCGTTCATTTTTCATTGAAAAAAAGTGCAATACGGCATATCCGGATATGAATTTTCTATCTGGATATGAGTTATATGAACAGATATAGTCTGTATTAACCCCTAGTCATGTTGCATATCAAAAGACGCTGACTGACACCAAAAATCAAATTATGCATGGTTCCGAACTGATCACATTAAAAGTCAAAATCTGAAGGCAGTAAAATCAGAAAATAGAGGCTAGATTTTTTTATTATAACTCATTGGGTGCTTGACATACCTACAACTCGTTTACATTTTTGAAAAGTAAATTTTAGTGCACTTCTGCTGATATATACCGGTATATAACATGTCTAGATATAGAACCCATATGACCACTACAAGGGAGAAACAAAGGGAAGATTGAAAATCTAAGTATTGAAGACAAAAAATGTGAAAGAATGAACCACTTTAAATACCTCAGCTCAATAATAAATGAATGAATTTAAATGGACATAAAAGCAAGACTATTGGTAGGAAACAGGTGCTTTTACTCCTTACACTCATCTCCAATCTCGAGAAAACTAAAAATCAGATTATATAAGACAATCATTAAGCCAGTACTAGTAAACTAGTAACGTATCTTATGTATGGTTACGAGACATGGACCATGAGCAAGAACAATGGAAGAATACTGGATGCATTGAAACGAAAAGTGCTAAGAAAAATATATGGTGCAGTAAATAAAAATGAAGAATACAAACAAACACCACAGAATTCGAAGACCTATACTGTCAAAGCCCAAACATAGTTACAGACATTAATTGAAGTAAGAAGACAGAAATGGTTAGGGCATGTAGAGAGAATGCCAGAGACAAGGGGAACCAGAAAGATATTCCATGGCAAAGTAGAAGGGAGAAGAGTTAGATGTAGACCAAGGAAAAGATGGATAGATGATGTAGAAGACGATTTGAAAATAATGAAAGTGAAGAGATGGAGAAGGAAAGCAAGAGATAGAGAAGAATGGGCTGTTGTTGTGACTTGTGAGGGAGACCAAGGTCCTTCAAGGACTGTAGCGCCAAGGAGTAAGTAGTAAGTATATAGTCACACAATGTTCCATTTTTTTTTACAAATGCTAAAATATTTCATTCCCAGTTGGAGCTTTTCATTCCCGGTACCAGGTTACTGAAGATTCAGCATAATTGGTCTACTTTACTTGAAAATGCTCAATTTTTCCACTTGTTGCCATAAAAAAAGCAGTGTTGGAAAAGCTGATGAAAGAATTCTGAAAGATAATTTAATAATTATTTTAAGAAATTGTGACCCAGGAAGATGTGTCATCAGATTCAGGCATTAGATTATTCAGTGCATTCAATAACTTATATTCCGTAAATGGATTAATAGAGTACACCAAACATTTTTCAATTGTTCAAAATACATTTATATAGTACACACAGTCTCTCCCACATATATACACACACACCTAATTAACCTTAACTGTATATTTTCAATCACAACAATAAAATTTTAGCAACTACGGAAAATATTGAATAACAAAAACAATAAGATAACATTGAATACAAAAAGTTGAAATAGAATTTCCTATGCCATGAACAGATTATAAAGCAGTGATATTGAAGTGGTACATACTAGTAAACTCTGCAATATCTTCCATAGGTATTCCCATAATATTGTAACATGCTTCAATCTGCTGTGAAACAAGTGGCCTTGTAGGAGCCAGGAATACTATTTTACCATCAGGATACCAGCGGTACATGTTATACATCACCACCGCAGCAATAAATGTTTTACCCAAACCTGAAAAAAGGAATTTTATTGACATCCAGTTTAAGAATTAGGCGCCTACATGTATATATGGTCACTGGTAGTCAAGGGCTTAAGGTGATTAAATTATTGTTAATGAACTACAATAGTTTTTGTTGCATATATATACAAAACCCTGCAATATTATTATTTCAAATATTGCCAGTTCTTGACAAATACCAGAATTTGATTCCAGGCCTATGCAACTAGTCCGGTTAAGTTCCAGCAGTCTTCCCAAAAGTTCATATAGGCTAATTAATATGTAAGCATGGGCGCCGACTATTGAAAAAGTCAATGGGTGCAGTTGGTGCTCTTAGAAGTATTATAGCCTATATATAATTATTGGTAAAAATTTCTGACCTTGTTATAGGCGCTAGTGTAAAAATATATTGTCAATTAATCAATCAAAATTTTTCACTTAAATACAGATTCTAATTTTATTTACATAAGAATAAATGTACCACGGGCGGCGGAACCATGGAGCAAGGGAGAGCAAATGCTCCCCCTAGAATTTGGGAAAAAACTAATGCTAAAATT